>CM051236.1:307931331-308173331 GCA_027917425.1 Gastrophryne carolinensis | reverse complement strand
CCTGATAAAGACACTTTTGCTGTGCATAGTACTACTGCTCCCAGGTGCACTCCTGTTGGGGCATCCCATTCTGTGATTACACCAGCCTCTATTTCCTATAACCCTTTGCACTTATTCTAAAAGTAATTTGGCCTGATAAAGACACTTTTGCTGTGCATAGTACTACTGCTCCCAGGTGCACTGCTGGCTGTTGGGGCATCCCATTCTGTGACTACACCAGCCTCTATTTACTATAACCCTTTGCACTTATTCTAAAAGAAATTTGGCCTGATAAAGACACTTTTGCTGTGCATAGTACTACTGCTCCCAGGTGCACTGCTAGCTGTTGGGGCATCCCATTCTGTGACTACACCAGCCTCTATTTACTATAACCCTTTGCACTTATTCTAAAAGAAATTTGGCCTGATAAAGACACTTTTGCTGTGCATAGTACTACTGCTCCCAGGTGCACTGCTGGCTGTTGGGGCATCCCATTCTGTGACTACACCAGCCTCTATTTCCTATAACCCTTTGCACTTATTCTAAAAGAAATTTGGCCTGATAAAGACACTTTTGCTGTGCATACTACTACTACTCCCAGGTGCACTCCTGTTGGGGCATCCCATTCTGTGACTACACCAGCCTCTATTTCCTATAACCCTTTGCACTTATTCTAAAAGAAATTTGGCCTGATAAAGACACTTTTGCTGTGCATAGTACTACTGCTCCCAGGTGCACTGCTAGCTGTTGGGGCATCCCATTCTGTGACTACACCAGCCTCTATTTCCTATAACCCTTTGCACTTATTCTAAAAGAAATTTGGCCTGATAAAGACACTTTTGCTGTGCATAGTACTACTGCTCCCAGGTGCACTGCTGGCGGTTGGGGCATCCCATTCTGTGACTACACCAGCCTCTATTTCCTATAACCCTTTGCACTTATTCTAAAAGAAATTTGGCCTGATAAAGACACTTTTGCTGTGCATAGTACTACTGCTCCCAGGTGCACTGCTGGCTGTTGGGGCATCCCATTCTGTAACATACCATTAGCCTCTGTATTCACTGTAAGCTGCACAGTTATTTAAAGTAATTTGGCCTGTTTCTGCCTGCTTACACACTGTTGCTGTGTGCATATATTACTGATCTCAAGTCTGCTTGGGGCATCCCATTCTGTAACATACCATTAGCCTCTGTCTTTACTCTAAGCTGCACAGTTATTTCAAGTAATTTGGCCTGTTGCAGCCTGCTTACACACTGCTGCTGTGTGCATATATACTGATCTCAAGTCTGCTTGGGGCATCCCATTCTGTAACATACCATTAGCCTCTGCATTTACTGTAAGCTGCACAGTTATTTCAAGTAATTTGGGCTGTTTCAGCCTGCTTACACACTGTTGCTGTGTGCATATATACTGATCTCAAGTCTGCTTTGAGGCATCCCATTCTGTAACATCACATAACCTACCTCTCTTATTTACACTAAGCAGCTCTCTTATTTAAACTAAGCAGGCCTCCTATTTACACTAAGCAGCTCTCTTATTTAAGCTAAGCAGCTCTCTTATTTAAACTAAGCAGGCCTCTTGGAGGCTGATCCACTTTTGGGTGTGCATTTATATTCGGTTTCATATACAGTGGGGTATCCCAATTTGTAAGATAACCTACCCCAACCATGTAAACTAAAGAGGCCTGTTGCTGCCTGAGTTTCTCATATGGGATGCCCATATGGGCATCCCAAACCAGCACATGTCACCCTATCTGTTATACTAAATAAGCTTCTACAGGCCCTTTTTTTTATTTATTTATTTTTATTTATATAGAGCTGTAATAGCTTATATAGTGAGGTAGATTTGCCATTTTGCTTCATTATATAGAGCAGCCCCTGTGTAAATCTGAGGGGCAATAGTTTGTATTATGAGGTAAATTCATGGTTTTGCACCATTATATGGAGCAGCCCCCTGTGTAAATCTGAGGGGCAATAGCTTATATTGTGAGGTAAATTTGCCATTTTGCAGCATAATATAGAGCAGCGCCTGTATAAATCTGAGGGGCATTAGCTTATATAGTGAGGTAAATTTGCCATTTTGCTTCATTATATAGAGCAGCCCCTGTGTAAATCTGAGGGGCAATAGTTTGTATTATGAGGTAAATTCATGGTTTTGCACCATTATATGGAGCAGCCCCCTGTGTAAATCTGAGGGGCAATAGCTTATATTGTGAGGTAAATTTGCCATTTTGCAGCATAATATAGAGCAGCGCCTGTATAAATCTGAGGGGCATTAGCTTATATAGTGAGGTAAATTTGCCATTTTGCTTCATTATATAGAGCAGCCCCTGTGTAAATCTGAGGGGCAATAGTTTGTATTATGAGGTAAATTCATGGTTTTGCACCATTATATGGAGCAGCCCCCTGTGTAAATGTGAGGGGCAATAGCTTATATTGTGAGGTAAATTTGCCATTTTGCTTCATTATATAGAGCAGCCCAGTTGCCATCTAAATCAACTACTGTCCGGCCAGTACAGCTTTTCCAGGGCAAACTCTGCTAGTTGCGGACACAAGTCAAGTTTGGCTTCCCAGCAAATCCAGTGGATCCTGAAGGTGTGTTGGCATGGTCATGTCAAGGTATGACATGACCTGCTGTCCAGCTCCAGGTCTTCCTGCTGCTCATGAGTAGACTCACTATGCGGGTGTAGAAAGCTACTCACTAGCGACTGAAGATTGAGGCTGCTGCTGATGGAGCTGCTGCTGCTGCTCCTTCCACCTCCCCAGCAGCCATGGCAGTGGAAGGTGACCGCAGAGGTCCCCCCGAGTCAGACCTGCGGGAGTATGGGCCATGGCGCAGATAGACATCGCCCAACTGGCTACATGGGATGTCTCTGTAGTAGCTCAGTTTTTCCTCCCTCTCAGTGGGCGTAAAAAATGCCCCCATTTTGTGCCGGAAGCGAGGGTCCAATAAGTTGGAGAGCCAGAAGTCTTCCCGCTGACAAATGGAGACAATTCTGCGCTCACTAGTACGCAAGCATGTGAGCATGCATCGTGCCATTTGTGCAAGTGACTCGGAGGGACTACCTGTCTCCATCTCCACTGTAAACTGCCACGGTGTGTCTGGGTCCTCTGTCTCACCTTCCTCACAACCCTCTAGCTCCTGTGGCTGCTCCTGCTCCTCCTCTCCTGTCAGATGACTAGATAAAATGGTCATTTTGTGAAACCTAAACTGTGGTTTGCTGTGCCCCACCCCCTCCTCCTCCTCCACTTCAGCCCCCACAGGCTTCATGTGGCTGTGAAATGTATGTGCCATGTCTCCAGTGCCCTGACCAGCCATGGTTTCCAACATGTGTTGTAGTACATGAAGCAGTGGAATCTCATCGTTCATCTCTTAGTCCTGGCAACTGACTAATAAAGTAGTTTCCTCAAAGGGCCAGAGCAAACGGTCGGTGTCACGTATGAGCTGCCAATGGTTTACATTGATTTTACACAGGGGTGTCCCCCTATCCGTTTGGATCATCCAGAAATCCGTGATGGCTTTTCTCTGTTCCTATAGTGCAGTGGTCCTCAACCCTGTCCTCAAGGCCCACCAACATGTCATGTTTTTTGGATCTCCAAATAGCCAGCTCTATTGCTCTGCAGCTGCACTAATTACTCCACCTGTGCATCTTTGTGGAGATCTGCAAAACCTGGCCTGTTGGTGGGCCTTGAGGACAGGGTTGGGGACCACTGCTATAGTGGATCCTGCATATGGAGGGTGGAATTCCAACGGGTGGAAACATCGCAAATCAGACTATGTTGGGGTACACCGTTCTGACGCTGAGGCTCAATAAGGTTGTGCTTGGTGGTGTAGGAGTGCCAGAAGTGCATGCTAACTTTCTTTCCTGTTGTTCGGATGTCTTTCAGATGGGGGCAAGACTTCAGAAAACGCTTGACAACTAGACTGAACACGTGTGCCATGTCAAGACGCATGACTCTGGCTTCCTTGTCGCAGCGCAAACAAGATGTTCTTCCAAGTATCAGTCACCATGGGTCCAAATTTTCTGTTTTCGTGGATTAAGCAATGATTTCATGGATTGAGTTCTCATTTTTAGTAGTTCCTCCCATGTGTGACTCAAGGAAAACCATGTGAAGAACAGCGTGAAACCACAATCACCAAGGGGGCCTAAAAGTATATATATTGTCCACCATGAGTCCATAGTTACAGCTCCAGATGTAGACAACACTGTGCACTTTGGTACACACTGACAGGCTAAAGGACTGGCCCACCTTCTGTTCAACAACATTTTACAGGGCAGGTACTGCCATCTTTGCAAAGCAATGATACCATGGGACTCACCACCTCGGCTCGGCACAAGCCATCAGTTCTCTGAAAGGTCCACCACTGGGTAATGCAGCAGGCTGGACTTATGGTGACGCTGTCTGAGAGGAGAAATCCCTCAGACATCAAGATTAAAAATTCCAAGAATTTTTGAGGGCTAATTATTCAGAGGCAATGATACCCAGTTGTTTCTGATTTAATTACAAGGTGGAAACACACCCTCAAACAAAACTTCACTTTGGCAATACTATTGCATTTCTTTATTCATAATTTTATGTATATATACTAACTAACCTACTTTTTCTCCACAGGATTGTGGATGCTACATGAAAAACTGCCACATCGCTGAGTAGCTGATTTTTCCTACCAACAGTCCCCAATAATTCACTGCTGCTGCTGCTGCCACCGCCACCGCCGCCGCATCAATGGATAGTGGAGCTGAACCCAAAGCATAACAACAGACAACAGACAGTTGACTGGGGGTGTCAGATGCCACTTGTGATGCAGTGGACTGCTTTTGCAGCACTTCGAGACAAAGTTGCTTCATTGGCTGACACAATGACTGGTAAAGCTGTGGAACATATGGTTGAAACGCAAGAATAACCATTTGTTTTTATATGAAAAAGACCCTGGTTTATACATACTTTTCTTTTTTCCAGAGACTGCCCTGCGTGGAAATGAATGGCGCATGGATCAGCCAAGCTTTCCTCCCAACAATGCCTGATGTATTCCAGTAGATTGATGACGGGGCCAGACCAACACTAAAGAAAGATGGATCATGTAAAACAGATTTAAGGCGCTGCTCTCCAGTTACAGACATTCCTCCACATCGGACCACAAGTAAGTATTGATAAAAAAATCCTTTATGTTACTCTTACTTTTTATTAATATTCTTCGGATAAGACGGATCAGACATGATTCCAGATTAAAAATTCCAAGAATTTTTGAGGGCTAATTAGTCAGAGGCAATGATACCTTGTTGTTTCTGATTTAATTTAAAGGTGGAAACACACCCTCAAACAAAACTTCACTTTGGCAATACTTTTGCATTTGTTTATTCATAATTTTATGTAGATATTACTAACTAAGCTACTTTTTCTCCACATGACTCTCCACAGGGTGTGATTCATCCAATTTTTGGGCTCCTGAAGCCAACCCCAGTGTCTCTTTAAAGTAATGTTTGGGCTCCTGCTGCTGCTGCTGCCAACTCCAGGGTGTGATTCATCCAATTTTTGGGCTCCTGAAGCCAACCCCAGTGTCTCTTTAAAGTAATGTTTGGGCTCCTGCTGCTGCTGCTGTTGCCAACTCCAGGGTGTGATTCATCCAATTTTTGGGCTCCTGAAGCCAACCCCAGTGTCTCTTTAAAGTTATGTTTGGGCTCCTGCTGCTGCCAACTCCAGGGTGTGATTCATCCAATTTTTGGGCTCCTGAAGCCAACCCCAGTGTCTCTCTAAAGTAATGTTTGGGCTCCTGATGCTGCTGCTGCCAACTCCAGGGTGTGATTCATCCAATTTTTGGGCTCCTGCTGCTGCCAACTCCAGTGTCTCTTTAAAGTAATATTTGGGCTCCTGCTGCTGCTGCTGCTGCTGCCAACTCCAGGGTGTGATTCATCCAATTTTTGGGCTCCTGCTGCCAACTCCAGTGTCTCTTTAAAGTAATGTTTGGGCTCCTGCTGCTGCTGCTGCCAACTCCAGGGTGTGATTCATCCAATTTCTGGGCTCCTGCTGCCAACTCCAGTGTCCCTTTCAGCCAATGTTTGGGCTCCTGCTGCTGCTGCTTGCAACTCCAGGGTGTGATTCATCCAATTTTTGGGCTCCTGCTGCCAACTCCAATGTCTCTTTAAAGTAATGTTTGGGCTTCTGCTGCTGCTGCTTGCAACTCCAGGGTGTGATTCATCCAATGTTTGGGCTCCTGCTGCCAACTCCAGTGTCTCTTTAAAGTAATGTTTGGGCTCCTGCTGCTGCTGCTGCTGCCAACTCCAGGGTGTGATTCATTCAATTTTTGGGCTCCTGCTGCCAACTCCAGTGTCTCTTTAAAGTAATGTTTGGGCTCCTGCTTCTGCTGCCAACTCCAGGGTGTGATTCATCCAATTTTTGGGCTCCTGCTGCCAACTCCAGTGTCTCTTTCAGCCAATGTTTGGGCTCCTGCTGCTGCTTGCAACTCCAGGGTGTGATTCATCCAATTTTTGGGCTCCTGAAGCCAACTACAGTGTGTCTTTCAAGCTATGTTTGGGCTCCTGCTGCTTGCAACTCCAGGGTGTGATTCATCCAATTTTTGGGCTCCTGCTGCTGCCAACTGCAGTGTCTCTTTAAAGCAATGTTTGGGCTCCTGCCCCTCATAGTGATGCCACTTCAACTCTCTGCAATTGTGCCGCTCTGCGATTCTATTAGCGATGCCTCTGATCTGCATGTGATATTTATTTAAAGTATTATTTAACTAACCCAGCACGCATCCTATGCGTGTTACAGCAAGGCAGAATGGTTTACAAACCTATTGAGGCTCTAGGAGGCTCAGAAATAGCCGTTTTTAATAGCGATTCGTCGCGAATAAATTTGGGTCGAACCGATTTTTGTCGGAAAATTCGGCGAATCAGCCGAATCGAATTTTTCAAAAGTTTGCTCATCTCTACCCGGAATTCACCCATCCGCATACTGGCAGACGCTATAAGATCCGCGGGACTTACTCCTGCCTTACGGACTACTGCGTCTACCTACTCAAATGCCCCTGTGGCCTTCTGTATGTTGGCAAGACCATTGGCGCCTTTAAGAAAAGGTTCCAACAACATTGCAGTAATGTACGCGTCAGCATCAGCAAACATCAGAATGGGGAAACCCTAGATTATGAAAAACCAGTAGCGATCCATTTTGTGAAACGCAATCATCAGACAGACTCAGAGGAATGGTTATAGACCATAGACCACGCCGTGGGGGTGATCGCCATCTCCGGTTGTTACAATGGATCCATAAATAGGACAGCGTACAACCTAGAGGACTTTTTCCTGCTTCTTACCACAGCGATGACGTTACTATTTACTAGTTAGATGTCCCTCTTGCTTATTATCCCTCTTGTTCTAACTATCCGTGCCTGTGCTGCATATTCGTCCTTTCCCCACTTGCCTTCTCTTAGGCTGTTCCCCCTATTTACTAGTTAGATGTCCTTTTTGCTAATATGGCCCTCTTGTTTGTTATCCTTCTTGTTTTAACCATCCGTGCCTGTGCTGCATGTTTGTCCTTTCCCCACTTGCCTTCCCTTAGGCTTTACCCCCTCTATGTTCATCTAATTTTCTCTTCTCCCCTCCTCTCCATCCCTGGCCAGCTATACGCTCCCTCTTTATTTGTCCCTCTTTTTCCCCGTTTATCCCGCCTGCCATTTCATTGTAACATATATTACATTGATTATGCTCGTTTTCTAGTTCTTCCTGGACCGGGAGCTTTTGTTCTCATCACCACAGGATGTGTGCCACACTTGAAGTGCAGCCCAGAACACCGCTGCCATGGTTTCCATGGCAGCTTGTGTCTCTGAGCGCGCTGCTCTGCCCCTGTGAGCTGGGACAGCGACAGCAGCCTTGATCCTATCAGATCGCTGCTGCTGCCGCGTCATCAGTTGCCGGGCAGACATCGATTATGGTCTGTATTATTGTATGATATGGCAATCCCGCTGACGTCACTATGACGTCAGGCAGGAATGCACTCACCTTTAGAATTTAAATGTGCATGGTTCCCCCTGCACTGTTTGCAAGTCTGCCCTTAGGAAGGGGGTACATTAACCCCCGAAACGTCGGCACTCTTGGACTTTGACTGCCGAATGATAGACTATCTTTTCCTTATGAACTTTGTTCTTTATGGATGGATTATTTGTTTACACAGCATTGTTGGTTATGCTTGTATGCTGTGAATACAACATTATCTCTTCACAATAACGGTGTGCTGGCCCTTTTTGCAAAATTTGGATGTAAAAGCAGCGCCACCGCGGCCTTGGCACCCTACAGCTTAAACCCTACAGTTAGTGTGCACCTGCATCGTGGATTAAAAGCATATATTAAAGAGGTGAAACTAGCAGAAGATTGTGAGAATGTAGAAGTGTAGATCGATGTAAATAATGTTAAAATACATAACAACCTCCAGGGCACATAACTGCCTTAGTTTAAAAAATAATAACACAAGTGGAGGCCCACCATACCCAATCAGGGCAGTGAGGGGAGAGAGGGAACATCCATTTCCTAAAACTGGAAACAAGGCTTGCGCTAAAACTGGTTTACAACTGTTTAGCGTCAAAGTTTAATGAACTCTTATTCACAGAGGATTGAACAGCCTGTGAGTAAAATAATAAGTGTAACCGAAGATGAACCTCTTGATTGTGTCCAGCCTGCACCAGGCAAT
This sequence comes from Gastrophryne carolinensis, assembly GCA_027917425.1. Lineage (NCBI taxonomy): Eukaryota > Metazoa > Chordata > Amphibia > Anura > Microhylidae > Gastrophryne > Gastrophryne carolinensis. The sequence continues at coordinate 308,164,671 of CM051236.1, read as the reverse complement.
TTTTTGAAAACAGTTTGAAGTTTGGGACAAAGCAATGTGTAGCCTATCCCAATCAGACAACAATCGGGCTTGCTTTTAGTATAACTTTAACTTTGTCACTTTTGATACTATAAAGTAATAATATAAGGGATAATTTTATGACACATGTAAACAACTTCCAAATCAGGGCATTTTTCATGCTAATTGAGATACCCCAATGGTGGTTAATACCTGCAATGATTCCTGTCCTCGGGATAAAAATCCTCTTCAGATGGGGGATCTCAATCTTGTTTTCCAATCTCTAGAGAATTACTGACAGCGTTCACACCTGGGAAGGCCAATAGTGCTGCTTGATTTTGCCAAAGCTGCTGATGAGCTCCAAAGTTAAACCCCCACTGACTCATGCTTTTAAGCTCCCGTTATCAGCTCTGATATACAACTTTAAGTTTTCTCCTGGTGCAACACACATACTGTAGGTGGAATGATGAACAAAAAATTAGATAAGCAACGTTTGCTGAATCACAAAGCGAAAACCAAAAGGAAGACAGGTTACTTAGGGGACAGCATATTACTGTGGGTGGAGAATTAGAAGGGGGAGGGCTGCTATGACGGATAAGGAGATCCATGTGTTGCAAAGCAGCAGTAAATAATTAGGCTGATGCATTACTGCAGAAGCTAATACTAAAGCTCAACTAGATAGGAACATAAAGTGTACGTTCACCAATACCAGAAGTCTGGCAAATAAAGTTGGGGAGCCTGAGGCTCTGGTACTGGAAGAAAATATTGATGTTATTGGTGTGGCTGAATTCCACAAATGACTGGACTGTTAATCCAGTCTCTCTATGTAAAGCAAGAATTCAAAGCATATATTAAAGAGATGAAACTAGCAGAAGATTGTGAGAATGTAGAAGTGTGGATCGATGTAAATAATGTTAAAATACAATTTGGTGTAATATATAGATCCCCAAACATAACTGAGGAAATATGATAGCAATAGCCCAAGTATAATACCCAACAAGCTAAACATGAATAACATTAACAAAAGATTACATAATTTAAATGTGAATAAGCCTACAGGACCAGATGGACTTCACCCAAGAGTTCTTAAAGAACTCAGCTCTGTTATCTCATCAACCCTGTTCTTGATCTTTAAAGACTCACTAACAACTGTTATAGTGCCAAGAGATTGGCGCAAGGCAGAGGTGGTGTCCATCTTTAGAAAGGGCTCTAGGTCTTCTTCGGGCAATTACAGACTTGTAAGTTTAACATCCATTGAAGAAAAATAGCTTGAGGGACTATAAAGGGACTATATAGATGAATATGTAACTATCCATAATATTATAAGTGACAACCAGCACAGTTTCACTAAGAATAGAAGCTGCCAGAGCTTCTAGGAGGAGGTGAGTAGAAGCCTGGACAGAGGGGTGGCTGTACATATAGTTTTTCTGGATTTTGCAAAAGCATTTGACACTGTCCCCCATGTTGTTGGGGAAATTGAGGTCTTCAGGATTAGAAAATACAATTTGTAACTGGATTGAAAACTGGCTGAATGATCGTGTGCAGAGAGTTGTGCTTAATATCTACTCTGAATGGTTACCAGTTGTAATCAGTGTACCCCATTGCTTAGTGCTGGGCCCACTATTGTTCAACTTGTTTATAAACAACATAGAATATAGAATTAAATGCACTGTCTCTATTTTTGCAGATGGCACAAAGATATGTAGCACAGTGCAGTCTGTTGTGGATGTTCATAAGCTTCAAGCTGACTTGGACACTTTAAGAGTCTGGGCATCCACTTGGCAAATGAAGTTCAAAGTGGAGAGATGAAATGAAATGAAGTCATGGGGTCTAATAAACTGAAGCCCACATATGTTCTGGGGAGAATAAAACTGTGAGAATCACTTGTTGAGAAGGATCTGGGGGCACTGGTAGACCACAGGCTAAATAACAGAAAGATTATGAGAATTACCTCTGTTTAGTCTTGAGGGGGAACACAACTTATAAATATACATATGATCAATACAAAAAATATGGGGTAACGCTATTTCAGTTAAAATTCTCTCTAAAGACAAGGGGGCACTCCCTTCGACTGGAAAAATGAAAATTAATGTCTAGAGGCGGCAATCATTTTTTACCATAAATCTGTGAAATAGCCTCCCAACAGAAGCTTGCAGCGGCATCAACTGCTGACAGCTTCAAAAGAGGATTAGATGCTTATTTAGAAGAAAATACCATTAACAGTTACTATTAGCTGTTATCAGTAAAAAAAAACCAAAACACCCTTGGTTGAACTTGATGGGCATATGTCTTTTTTCAACCGTATTAACTATGTAACTTTGCAATTAATCAGTCATTTGACTTTAAACTTTCTTTTTGACATTATATACTAGGAAACTCCCTCCCATTAAGGTTAAATCGACATCTCCCATACCGGCTTCCTCCACATGAAAAAAAACCCTGTGGTGGGCATTCATTTCTGTCCTGTGTCTTTGAAACAGACTAGGTGAATGTAAATTTTCCAAACTAGGAGTATTTTTAGTATCTGACTTACTGAAACTAGTATACTTCTTAATTCAGGCTCTCTAATTGTTTTACATATTATTTGTGTAATCTTTCTAAACTCACCACTTTGCTCCTGGTTGCCAAATAATCATTGACATCTTATATAGAGATGAGTGAAGTTTTGAAAAATTCGATTCGACTGATTCGCCGAATTTTCAGACAAAAATCGTTTCGACCCGAATTTGATGAATCGCTATTAAAAACGGCTATTTCTGAGCCTCCTAGAGCCTCAATAGGGTTGTAAACCCTTCTGCCTTGCTGTAACACGCATAGGATGCGTGCTGGGTTAGTGAAATAATACTGTAAATAATTAGGACATGCAGATCAGAGGCATCGCTAATAGAATCGCAGAGCAGCACAATTGCAGAGAGTTGAAGTGCCATCACTATGAGGGGCCCCTATAGTGCCTGAAAAACACACCCTGGAGCTGGCAGCAGCAGGAGCCCAAAAATTAGCTTAATCACACCCTGGAGTTGCAAGCAGCAGCAGCAGCAGGAGACCAAACATTGCTTTAAAGAGACACTGGATTTGGCTGCAGGAGCCCAAAAATTGGATGAATCACACCCTGGAGTTGCTAGCAGCAGCAGCAGCAGCAGGAGCAGGAGCCCAAACATTACTTTAAAGTGGACCAACACCCAGGATTTTGACTATCCTGGGTTTTGGTCCACTTCAGGGGGGCACCCCGATTAGGGGTGCCCCGCTGTGTAAAACCCCCCAGAAACCCCCAAACTCACCTCACCACGCTCCCACGGACAAGCGGCGGACAAGGCAGCGCGTCCGCCGCCGCCTCCCGCGCGCCCCTCTGACAGTGCGCGCGCCCGCGCCGGCCATTCACAAACGGCCGGCGCGGGCGCGCGCACGTCTAGAGGATTGCGCGGGAGGCGGCGGCGGTGGGTTCTTTTGGGGTTTTGGGGGGGGTCCCTCACCGCGGGACATCCCGATCTCGGATGTCCCGCGGTGAGGGGGGTGATCGGCCCGGGAATCTTATAGATTCCCGGGCCGATCACCCATGGGTGACGGTCCACTTTAAAGAGACACTGGAGTTGGGTGCAGGAGCCCAAAAATTGGATGAATCACACCCTGCATTTGCAAGCAGCTGCAGGAGCAGCAGCAGCAAGAGCAGGAGCCATAACATTACTTTAAAGAGACACTGGATTTGGCTGCAGGAGTCCAAAAATTGGATGAATCACACCCTGGAGTTGCAAGCAGCAACAGCAGGAGCAGCAGCAGCAGCAGCAGGAGCCCAAACATTGCTTTAAAGAGACACTGGAGTTGGCTGCAGGAGCCCAAAAATTGGATGAATCACACCCTGGAGTTGCAAGCAGGAGCAGCAGCAGCAGGAGCCCAAACATTGCTTTAAAGAGACACTGGAGTTGGCTGCAGGAGCCCAAAAATTGGATGAATCACACCCTGGAGTTGCAAGCAGCAGCAGCAGCAGCAGGAGCCCAAACATTGCTTTAAAGAGAGACTGGAGTTGGCTGCAGGAGCCCAAAAATTGGTTGAATCACACCCTGGAGTTGCAAGCAGCAGCATCAGGAGCAGCAGGAGCAGGAGCCCAAACATTGCTTTAAAGAGGCACTGGAGTTGGCTGCAGGAGCCCAAAAAATGGATGCATCACAACCTGGAGTTGCAGGCAGCAGCAGCAGGAGCGGGAGCAGCAGGAGCAGGAGCAGCAGGAGCAGGAGGCCAAACATTACTTTAAAGAGACACTGGATTTGGCTGCAGGAGCCCAAAAATTGGATGAATCACACCCTGGAGTTGCAAGCAGCAGCAGGAGCAGCAGCAGCGGGAGCCCAAACATTACTTTAAAGAGACACTGGAGTTGGCTGCAGGAGCCCAAACATTGGATGAATCACACCCTGGAGTTGTAAGCAGCAGCAGGAGCAGCAGCAGCAGGAGCAGGAGCCCAAACATTACTTTAAAGAGACACTGGATTTAGCTGCAGGAGCCCAAAAATTGGATGATTCACACCCTGGAGTTGCAAGCAGCAGCAGCAGGAGCAGCAGCAGCATTGATTTAAAGAGACACTGGAGTTGGCTGCAGGAGCCCAAAAATTGGATGAATCACACCCTGGAGTTGCAAGCAGCAGCAGCAGGAGCAGCAGCAGCAGCAGGAGCCCAAACATTGCTTTAAAGAGACACTGGAGTTGGCTGCAGGAGCCCAAAAATTGGATGAATCACACCCTGGAGTTGCAAGCAGCAGCAGCAGCAGCAGGAGCCCAAACATTGCTTTAAAGAGACACTGGAGTTGGCTGCAGGAGCCCAAAAATTGGATGAATCACACCCTGGAGTTGTAAGCAGCAGCAGGAGCCCAAACATTGCTTTAAAGAGACACTGGAGTTGGCAGCAGGAGCCCAAAAATTGGATGAATCACACCCTGGAGTTGTAAGCAGCAGCAGGAGCAGCAGCAGCAGGAGCAGGAGCCCAAACATTGCTTGAAAGAGACACTGGATTTGGCTGCAGGAGCCCAAAAATTGGATGAATCACACCCTGGAGTTGCAAGCAGCAGCAGGAACACAAACATTGCTTGAAAGACACCCTGGAGTTGGCAGCAGCAGCAGGAGCCCAAAAATTGACTGACACACCCTGGAGTTGGCAGCAGCAGCAGGAACCCAGAAATTGGCTGGAAGGCACCCTTAAGTTGGCAGCAGCAGGAGCACAAACATGAGTTGGAAGGCACACCCTGGAGTTGGCAGCAGCACAAGCAGGAGCCCAAACATTGCTTGAAATATACCCTGGAGTTGGCAGCAGCAGCAGAAGGCCCACAATTTGCTGAAAGGCACACCCTGAAGTTGGCATCAGCAGGAGGCCAAAAATTGGTCTAAAGACATAAATATGTTTTGCACCATTTGGAAAGAGTAAAACGTGGCACCATGCTGAATCTAGTCACATGCATCAGCCATTGGTGGGTGGAAATCCCGGCTGATCCATCCCTGATTCATTTTGACAAAGGTGAGTCTCTCCACATTTTTAGTTGACAGACGAGTTCTCCTCGCCGCACTAAACACCCGCTCAGATGGCACGCTACTTGCCGGGCAGAACAGCTTTTCCAGGGCAAACTCTGCTAGTTGCGGCCACAAGCCAAGTTTTCTGCCCAGAAGTCCAGCGGATCCTCAAGGTGTGTTGGCATGGTCATGTCAAGGTATGACATGACCTGCTGGTTGAGGTCCTGCTCCAGGTCTTCCTGCTGCTCATGAGTAGCCTCACTATGCGGGTGTAGAAAGCTACTCATTAGCGACTGAAGACTGAGGCTGCTGCTGATGGAGCTGCTGCTGCTGCTCCTGCCAACCCCCCAGCAGGCATGGCAGTGGAAGGTGAGCGCAGAGGTCCCCCCGAGTCAGACCTGCGAGAGTATGGACCATGGTGCAGATAGGCAACGGCCAACTGACTACGCAGAAAGTCTTTGTAGTAGTTCAGTTTGTCCTCCCTCTCGGCGGGTTTAAAAAATGCCCCCATTTTGTGCCGGAAGCGAGGGTCCAATAAGGTGGACAGCCAGAAGTCATCCCTGCGACAAATGTAAACAATTCTGGGGTCACTACGCAAGCACGTGAGCATGCTTCCTGCCATTTGCGCAAGTGACTCGGAGGGACTACCTGTCTCCATCTCCACTGCATACTGCCACGGTGTGTCCGGGTCCTCTGTCTCGCCTTCCTCAAAACCCTCTAGCTTCTCTGGCTGCTCCTGCTCCTCCTCTCCTGTCTGCTGACTAGATAAACCAGTCATTTCGCCAAGCCTAAACTGTGCTTCACTGTGCCCCTCCTCCTCCTCTTCCTCCTCCTCCTCCTCCAGTTCAGCTCCAACGGGGTTCATGTGGCCGTAAGATGTGGACGCCATGTCTCCAGTGCCCTGACCAGCATGGTTTCCAACATGTGCTGTACTACATGAAGCAGTGGAATCACGTCGTTCATCCCGTAATCCTGACGACTGACAAATATAGTGGCTTCCTCAAAGGGCCTGAGCAAATGGCAGGTGTCAAGTATGAGCTGCCACTGGTTGACATTGAAGTTACACAGGGGAGTCCCCCTATCCGCTTGGATCATCAGGAAATCCGTGATGGCTTTTCTCTGTTCATATAATCGGTCCAACATGTGAAGGGGGCTACCGTTCTGACGCTGTAGCTCAAGAAGGGTGTGTTTGGCGGTGTATGAGTGGCTGAAGTGCATGCAAAGTTTCCTTGAAGTTGTTAGGATGTCTTGCAGATGGGGGGAACACTTCAGAAACCGCTTGACAACCAGATTGAAGACATGAGCCATGCAGGGGGCATGGGTCAGGCTTCCTTGGCGCAGCGCAGACAAAATGTTCTTCCCATTGTCGGTAACCATGATTCCCATTTTAAGTTTTCTTGGAGTAAGCCATGTTTGGATTTCCTGATGAATAAATTTAAGCAGTCCCGAAGAGTGCGCATGCGCGCGGCGCGATGATGGGGCCGGCCTGAAGAAGCTCCGTGCCCGACGAGGAGGAAGAGGGGCGGCGTGCGCTGCTAAGAGCCTGGAGTGGAAGCCTGGGAGTGGAATCCTCTGGCGGAACATTGCGAGGAGGCGGGCGGCAACGGGCGGCTGCAGCGGAGACCGGCATCGGCGTTCTCTGCAAGAGGTGCAGTGTTAGCTGCGGCCTGAGGAGAGCTTCGTGCCTGCCAGCTGAGAGGTGGGGCTGTGTGTGCCCAGGAGAGTTTGCATTGCTGTGAATACAGGAGTGTCGGCTGAGGAGTGTAAGAGAGGTGAGAGGTGAGGTGAGGCAGCGGTGGAGAGTGTCACTAACATTGCTCTGAGTGAACCCTGTGTCTGTGTTTGGGGGGAGGGAAAGCAAGATGGCGGAGGATCTCACGCCTGAAGATATTGAGGCAATAGAAAGCAGTGAAGCCTCATTCCTTGAGGAAGAGAAGGGGAGGTCTGCATTGCCCAGCTCTGTGTCCCAGCTTGATGTAAGCCCTCCCTTATTACATCGTATAGAGAGTATGTTACAAACAGCCTTATCCTCTAATACTAAGCTGATTAAAGAGCACCTGTCTAAAGAGATGGAGAAAGTCACATCTAGCCTGACCACCCTAGAGGTTAAAATGAGTGATGTAAAGATAACCCAGGAAGTATTAGACTCTGAAGTTGCCCAATTAAAGATGGAAAATCTCTCCCTTATGGCAAAGATGGAAGATATGGAAAATAGGGATCGACGTTCTAATTTGAGGTTCAGAGGCATTCCTGAACACATAGAAGATGTTAAAGGGGCAGTAACGGCATTGTGTCAAGAATTGGTCCCAGGGCTATCGGCGGAGAGAATTGAACTGGACCGGGTCCACAGAACCCCGGGTCCCTGAAGACAACCCAGTGACCCTCCCCAGGATATAATTGCCAGGTTTCATTTCTATGCTTCTAAAGAGATGATCCAGAAGGCGGCGAGGCAACTTCCTGACCTTTCGTTTCAGGGTCACAAATGTCAGATTTTCTCGGATTTATCTGCCACTACGATGGCTAGGAGGCGTGAAATGAAGCCTTTACTGGGTGTCCTGCAAGAACACAGGATAAAATACAGATGGGGCTTCCCCTTTCGTCTCACGTTCTCCCATAATGATGCTACCTTTTCTGCAATCAATGTTGAAGAATTGAAAGCTCATCTGGTGTCTGCAGGCTTATATAGACCGGCCTCAACGAAGTCTCCGAGGATCATTGAGGACTCTCCCAGATCTCAGAGGGCAGGGAAGCGTCAAAGGGGGGGGGCGTCCGACCAGCAAGCTGTAGCTCTTCTTTGACCTATGTGGACACCTGAGTTGCGCTTCTTTATGTTCTCTATTTCAGATTTGAGTCCCATAATATGCTGGTAATGGTATAACGCTCATCTGATCCCATTCCGTCATGGGATGCTTTGGTTTTGCAAGTTATTGTGGTGGCACCGAGTGGTTTTCCTCGGTAGCAGTACCACAATGTGTGCAGAGATATAGTTCTAAGTTATAGTTAAAATCTGATCCAGGCGAAGATTTTTTGTTAATTAGTATTGCCCCTTCTTTTTGTCGGCCAATGTATGTCGTACTCCGGTTTAATCAGAGGGGTTACTCCCTGTGGTTATCTTTATTTCTGTTAGTGAATTCTTTATTCTAGAGTAAGTGGTTAATTATATAAAATCCTGGTGAACCCAGACTGACTGACAGTCTCTTATCCACCTTTGTTGGGTGCTGAGGGATTGCCGATCAGGGGGTTGAATTCAGTCGGTGAGATTCTCTATTGGTCTTGGTGGGGGTGTAATTTTGGTGGGGTTTCTCTCTGACTGAATTTGAGCCCAGTACCTAATCAGACAAATTCTAAACAAACATTGGCACATCCTGACACATGACAAGGACCTACAGGACATCGTCCCGGACATGCCAAAACTAGTATATCGGAGACCAAGGTCATTGAGGGACTCGCTAATGAAAAGCCACTATAGTGACCGAAACACCAAGTGTTGCAAAAATTTCGGCCTTTACAGCTGTGGGGGATGCAATGCATGCCAATACCTCAAACAAGGAAAAACCTTCACACTACCTAATAACCAACCTCACACCATAAAACACTTTGTAAACTGCAATTCAACAAACATCATCTACCTCCTTATATGCCCATGCGGCAGCTTCTATGTGGGCAAAACAAATAGGAAATTCAGACTAAGAATTTTGGAACACATCAGAGACATAAGAAACAAAAACATCAACACGCCCATAGGTCGCCACTTTCTCAAAAAACATGCATCAGACACCAGAGGCACAGCATTTCATGCCCTGGATAGACTACACATAGGCCAAAGAGGAGGTGATATCGAAAAACAAACCCTACAGAGGGAAACCAAATGGATTGTCAAACTAAAAGCCACATACTCACCAGGCCTCAACGAGACCTGTAGCTTTTCCCCTTTTCTGTGACGAGAGTAAATCCTTCCCAGTCAGTCCCACTGAAAAAACCCCTCCCATATACAACCCTCATCCCTCCCTCATCCCAGCCCCAAGACCACATAATCCCAAAACCATGATACTCACTGTACCCCTAGAAACCAATATATGTCCACTCTATAACCAAGATGACAAGCAAACAAAACCACCATAGTATAGGCACTACATCTTCAATATTATTATTACTATTATTATTTTTATGTTATTTTACGCTCTTATTTTTCATTTTCATCATTATTATTATTTATACCTTATTTGTACAGTCTGTGCCAGAACGTTTCAAGTCATATATATAAACAATGTAATGGGCACATTTGATACCATCTACGATGATGGGGCTTTGACTCTTTGCTGCCTGGTTTCCTGGCAAACTAATGTAAAGTGACACAGTTCCCATAATCTACATAATACAGCCAGCACAGTAATCATGTAGTAACAGTATTACACTCCCTTCGATGCATAAGCCCCCGTTGACAGCAGACGCAGGCTCGTAATAGGCGCATGCGCACAGCCAACACAGGGAACCAGTACTATCTAAACTGTCTACTGAGCATATAGGCGGACACCGGGACAAGAGACAATATAGCACGCATGCGCAACTAAGCACACAGTATGCGCACGCGCAACCTAACCAAAAATATGGCCGCATCCAGGTCAGCCGACAGCATTCACATGCGTGGTCAGGCGGGCCTGTTGTCCGGGAAGTACGTCATCTGCGTACTTCCGCCCGGAGAAACCTCACCAATCAGAAACATAACAGGGAACCAAGAACATGGCCGCACCCAGGGACGGCGACATTTCCTATATACAAACCGGGGGGACCGCCACAAAGGGAAGTACGTCACGAGCGCACTTCCGCCCCCGGCAGATCCACCAATCGGGGGCCGTGCAGAAATACGGGCAGGGAAATAAATCCCTCCCACTCTGCATTGGCGGTCTTTACAAGCGCAAGCACGGACATCTAAACATTGGGCACCCTGACTATACCGCACACATCAGGCAGCAGGAAGACCTGCGCAACCCGTGCAACAACGCTACCCTCCATATATGTATACCCCGCTCTATGGGGGTATGGAGGACCCGGCAAACCCACACATGGACCTACACCTGGGACACTAAAAACTAAGGTGAGCCTCATTATTAGACCTACCAACATGCACTAGGAATCACTAATCACACAGAACACAAAGTTGCACCAGGGACCACTAACTATACAGAATTCAATTAAACCTGCATGTTCACAGGAATACCCGCAGTATCACAACGCCCACAAAAATCAGCGCCAACAATCCAGGCAACAGAGCACCCTCATCGGATGGTGAGTACCAAATTCCCTTAAACCCTCATTAGAGATACTAGCCAAGCATATACCTAAGCAATATGTATGTATGTACTTAAAGAGTTATATATGTGTATATAAATGTTTGTCACTAGGAATTACAACCTAACAAACATAAAGGCTCCCACACTGAAGAAGCCACGGGCGAAACGCGTCTGTGCAAGGAGTCCACATTTCACTTGCTACAAACTCAGAGGATTGTTTATACAAAAAAAGTTGGCTACAAACTGAGGGATCAAGACCCTAACTTTGCTACAAACGTGAGGCAACGCAACAGAATTATCAAGGACGGGCAAGTAAACCTAGCCCCTCCTCTTTTACCTCTACCATATCAAGGACTATTAATGCCTAGGACACCAGTGCCACAACTGGTTACCTGGTTATCATAAAAAATTGTTATTTACATGAACTTTTATGTATGAATATTTTCAATAAATAATGTATATACACCGCTAAAAACTAATGCAGAGTATTATCTAGAGGTTGCTAGAAGGGGTCTTTTTATTTACTTTTCCCCAAGGAAATTGAATAAAAACCCCCCTTCCCCCCCCCTTTACCCAGTACCTAATCCCCTTACCTACTCTTTCCTTGTCCCTCCTTTCCTTTTCCTTGTTTTTTTTTTTATTTTTTTTTATTTTTTGTTCTATTGTAACAATTGAAGTTTGTTAAAATATGGTAACAGTGTTGTCTTTAAATGTACAGGGCTTAAATTCACCATATAAATGGTCTACTGCGTTTAGGAGGATTAAGGCCCTGCGTCCTGAAATCATCTGTCTGCAGGTGACACATTTCTCGAGATCTTCCCAGCCGCGATTTTTGGACTCAGGTTTTCCCCAGGTATTTACTGCAAATGCATACACTAAGCAAAAAGGGGTACTAATTGGGTTCAAAAGGGGGGTCTCATTTCATTGTAGTAAAGAAATTAGAGACGTGGAGGGGCGCTACTTGATTTTAGTAGGGCTGTTGCAGGATGTAGAGGTTACTATAGCGTGCTATTATGCACCTAATTCAGGTCAGGTGGCATTCCTCAAAAGATTTTTTGACAAGGTGAACGAGGTGGCGCAAGGTAGTGTGATTGTATGTGGGGACTCAAACCTAACCCTGAACCCCTATTTAGATAGGCAATCTCTGGCAGGGTCTCCAATTAATGCCCAATACGCGGCTGCCTCCAAGCAGTTTAGGGGGTTGCTGGACGAATTCTCCTTGGCGGATAGCTGGCTGGAATTTCATCCGGGAACCCAAAATTACACTCATTTCTCGCATCCTCATAATGTTTGGACTAGGATAGATCATATTTTTTTGTCTCAGAGGGCTGTGGCGGCCACTAGATCGGTTAGGATTCACCCAATATGGTCTGATCATGATTGTGTAGTTTTAAAGCTAGATTCACTGGTTTGTAGACGATCTGGATTTTCTTGGTCCCTTAATACCTCTATCTTGTCAGACCCTGGGATAGTAATTGAGATTTCTGACGCCCTTATGGAATATTTTCATATTAATGAGTCCCCGGAGATGTCGTCTGTTCTTAGTTGGGAAGCCCATAAGCCTTCATTGAGGGGTAGGTTGATTGCGATCGCGTCGAGGAAAAAGAAGGAGCGTAATGTGCGAGTTGATGAATTGGAAAAAAAATATTTAGAGTTGGTGGAGGAAGCTAAGCAGAGCAGGTCTCCTGGAATGCGTTCTAAACTACTGGAGGTAACCCAGGAGCTAAATCTGGCACTTGCGGGTAGGGCAGAGAGGGTGATGAAATGGGTGAAGCATCGCTATTACTGTAAGGCCAATAAGCCCGACTCTTTATTGGCTAGGAAGCTTAAAACTCCAGAGCAGGGATATAAACCTATTAGACTGAAGAATGAGAGAGGAGAGCTCACCAGTAATCCAGATAAGATAGTGGGGGTGTTTAGGGATCAATTGTTGAAGTTGTATTCTTGCTATGCTCCGCCCAAACCTGAAGAGGTGAGCGAATATTTGGATGGTGTTGTTCTGCCTAGCTTGCCTGTGCGGTTGCCGGACTCCCTGGAGGAAGGATTTAGTGTGGAAGAGGTCAAGAATGTGATTAATAAGTTGAAACTCAATAAGCGCCCGGGACCAGATGGCTTCCCGGCAGCCTATTATAAGACCTTCAATGAAATTCTTGCTCCCAAATTAGCTGCGAGTTTCAATGGAGTACGCTCGGGGTGTTCTTTTTCCAGAGAGTCCCTCACCGCTTCAATCAGTATGGTCCCGAAGCCGGATGCGGATCATACGGTGTGGTCCAATTTTCGGCCTATCTCGCTCATAAATGTAGACATGAAAATATTAACAAAAATTTTAGCGGATAGGTTATCGGAGTTTATGACACAGTTGATACATAAAGATCAGGTGGGATTCATTTCAGGCAGGCAGGCAGGAGACAATATCAGAAAAGTGATCCAGTTAACCCATTTTGCTAAAACCACCCAGACTCCGGCGATGCTTCTCTCCTTGGATATCAGGAAGGCATTTGATACGGTGTCATGGGAGTATATGTTTGCTCTTCTGGACCGATGGGGTTTTGGGCCTAAATTTATAGGGGTTTTAAAGAGGATATTCTCGTCACCGAGGGCTTTTGTTAAGTACAATGGTTTTAGGTCTGGGGAATTTCCTCTCCAGAGAGGTACTAGGCAGGGATGTCCACTGTCCCCTCTTTTATTTGTGTTGGGGATGGAACCTGTGGCACAAAAGATCAGGTTGTCACCGGACATCTCGGGACTAAAGATAGGCCCTGTTCAGTATAAGTTGAGCCTTTTTGCGGACGATGTGCTGTTGGTGGTCTCGGATCCATGTCTATCGCTTCCAGGTATATTAAAGACGTTAAAAGAGTTTGAGTTGGTTTCGGATTTACAGGTAAATACGGCCAAATCGAAAGCCGTAAATATCAGCATTCCCCCTGATGTTTGTGATAGGTTAAAAGTTTCTTTCGATTTCCAATGGGAAACATTAGGATTAAAGTATTTGGGTGTTAGATTGACTGGTGATTATTCCTCTCTTTTTGCGGCCAATTACATCCCTCTGAGACAGAATCTTTTGGACTTTTGGATAAATGGAAAGGATATGGTTTGTCCTGGTTCGGTAGGATGGCGGCAATAAAAATGTCCTTTTTGCCAAAGTTTCTATATTTAGTGAGAACGTTACCTGTTAAACTTTCACGTAGCTATCTACAAGGGCTGCAAAACAAAATGTTTGTGTTTATATGGGGGGCTAAGAGGCCGAGGATTGCTAGGAATATTATGCTACGCTCCAGAATCCAGGGGGGATTAGGGGTGCCTAGCCTCATTAAATATTACCAGTCAGCCCAATTAGCTCAGGTCATGTCGTATTATGCGACAGTGGATGTCCCTCAATGGGTTCAGATTGAATCTGAGTTATGTTGTCCGTTATCCTGTGCAGCTTTATTATGGTTCCCCCATAAGGACAGAGGAAATGTGGGCAATCCGATTATTTCTCATACCTTGGAGCTCTGGGATAGTCTTAAGAGCTCTCAGGGTCTGGCTTCTCCCCATATGCCGTTGATGCATTTCTGGGGTAACCCCATGTTTCCCCCGGCACTTATGGATCCAGATAGGTTTGAGAACTGGAAAAGAGCTGGGGTAAACTGTTTACTGGATTGTATAGAAGGAAGTCGGATGTCTGAGTTTCAGGTAATGCATAGAAAATATCAGTTGCAACCCAGAGACCTTTTTAGTTACTTTCAGATAAGACATTTTGTTAGCTCCATGATGAGGAAGTCATCGATAGGGTCTCAGCTCACTTTTTTTGAGAGAAGGTGTAGACTTGATCCTAGGGGTAGGGGATTGATCACCGAGATCTATAGAGAGTTGAATAGTGTAGGTCAAGAAATGGCCCTACCATATAGGCAGAAATGGGAAAGAGACCTGGGTGAAGTTAAAGATGTGAAAGATTGGCTGAGGATGTGGCACACTTCATTTGGCCCAGCGGCTTCGGTTTGGGCGATTGAAGTTAATGTTAAAGTAGCCATGAGATGGTATATGGTCCCTAAACAAGTGGGGCGGTTTGGTAGAGGAAATTCGGGACTGTGTTTTAGGGGATGCGATGAAGAGGGGTTGTATTGTCATATCTGGTGGGACTGCCCCAAGGTGAGGAGTTTTTGGAGGAAAGTCTTCTCTGCTCTTAGTAGAGTAATAGGTAAGCACATTAATTTGAGTCCTTGGACAGCTCTCATAAATGGATCAATTGGCCCTACCTCAAGAAATCAGAAGCGCTTAGCATACCATATATTGACGGCGGCTAAATTAACTATTGCAGGAGCTTGGAAAACCCCAACTCTGTCTTTCAGGGAGTTTAAAAACCGGGTGCATTATATAATGTCAATGGAAAAAATATCTGCGATTCAGGATGGGGCACTGGACGGATTTCGGGAGATGTGGTCTCTGTGGACGCATGAGTTTATGCCAGGCAGTTTTGACATTAGCTTATTGACTGTGTAGAATGTTAAAAATTATTATTTTTTTTTTCTCTTTCTTTTTCCCCTCTTCCCTCTCCCCTCATTCCCTTCCTCCCTCCAATTCGGGATTTCCCAAAGTGTGTGTGATATTTTAGGGGTGACTCTGTTGTTGATCTGGGACTACGATTGTTGATGCCCCGTAATAGGAGTAAAACTTTGTTAGTATTACATTGAAGTGTTTGTTTCAGCTGCTATGCCGTTTCGAGGTCGGTCGGCCTCATATTATTTGTACAAAGATAATTGTGTTGAAAATTCTAGATTCTTTTAATAGATCTGCTATTAATTGTATTCTAATATAAGTGATGGAAAAGATGATACAATGCTGAATAAAAATTTTAAGTAAAAAAAAAAAATTTAAGCAGTTCCTCCCCTGTGTGACTCCGTTCGCCAAGACAAACCATGTGAAGCACAGCGTGACACCTCCGTGCCCTGCACACATGGTAGACTGGAGGGGCACTGAGACTTGAGCCTACAGTGGTGAGGAGATGGCAGAGGATGAGGAGGCCGAGTCGCACTGTGTCACAGGCCCAACGGGCAGGGAGCGCGGAGGCCAAAGCGGCGTGACCTGTCCAAGTTGCTGCTGCTGCTGCAAAGGGCCCACATTCACCCAGTGGGCCGTAAACGACATGTACTGTCCCTGACCGTAGTTACAGCTCCAGACGTCGGCACTGCCATGCACTTTGCTAAACACCGACAGGCTCAAGGACTGGCCCACCTTCTGTTCAACAAAAGTGTGCAGCGCTGGTACTGCCTTCTTGGCAAAGAAATGACGGCTTGGGACTCTCCACCTCGGCTCGGCACAAGCCATCAGTTCTCTGAAAGGTGCAGAGTCCACCACCTGAAAAGGGGGCGACTGCAGCACCAGCAACTTGGACAGGAGCACATTCAGCTTCTGCGGCGTAGGATGAGTGGGCGCATACTGCTGTCTCTTGGACATGGCTTCGCTGATGGATTGCTGGCGGGATGCATGACTTGGAGGAGGAGGATCGGGAGCGACAGAGGATGGGTATGACGCACAGCTGCCTTCGGCTGAGGTGCTGGAGCCTTGGCTGGCAGAAATTGGGAGCGGCGTGCCACTTGGTGAGGAAGCAGGCTGGACCACCTCTTCGAAGCCTCGGTTCTCCCAGGCCGCTTTATGGTGACGCATCATATGTTGACGCAGGGCCGTGGTGCCAACATTTGGGCCCTGGCCACGCTTCACCTTCTGCCTACATATCTTGCATGTGGCCATGTTACCCTCCTGCGGATGCTTCAGGAAAAACTGCCACACTGCCGAGTAGCTACTTTTCCCACCAACAGGCCTCACTGATTCACTGCTACTGTCAACAGCTCCAGGAACCCCTGCTACCCTACCTCCCAATAAGGTAGGCTGCCGCACAGCAAGTGCTCTACCCCGGCCCCGTTTGGCTCCAGGCTTTACAATTGTGCCCCCATGCTGACTGCCAACCATGCTGCTAACACCTTGCTGCCTCAGCTGCTGACTCCGGGGCAACCTGCCCCCCTCTTCTCCTGATGATGACGATGAAGCCCCTTCATCACCCGGCTCCCAAGTGCGATCGGCTTCATCATCATCACCGAGTTGTTGCTGCACGTCACTGATGTTCTCGGTTTCCTCAACAGTGTCTGGTGCAGGAGCTGGAATGCTCGCAACACCCACGACACTGTCCACATCACTATTTGTCTGCATAGCTAAAGAAGCCACCTCCATTTCTTGGCTGGGCAGCAGCTGCTGACTGTCCTCTATCTGATCGTCCTCCTCACTAAAGAGTGGAGCTGAACCCAAAGCATAGGATACGTCGCTGGGGGAGGGAACGGCGTAGGACAGAGGCAATGGGAGTACAGGGACTGCTCTCGGGGCATGCCAACTCAGGGTTGTGTCACAGGAACCTACCGACCACAGACTGGGGGTCTCAGATGTAACTTGTGATGATGTTGATGAGCGTGTTAACCAATCTACCACGGCAGATGCGTTACTGGTGGAGACACGACCGCTAGCAGATACTGGCAGATCAGGTCTCTCACCGTGACTCCTGCTGCCACTCGCTCCTAGTCTGCTGCGACCTCTGCCTGCTGAATCTTGGCCTCTGCCACTCCTCTTTGAACATCCTTGCACTTGTCTGCCTGACATTTTTATGTATTTGAAATGTGCAATATGTACAATAAAAAATGTGTTTACTTTAAAAAGAAGAAGCTAAATAAAGTGAGGAACTGCTTCTCTGCACCAGATACTATGAAAATTGGCAATTTGAGATACCCTGCAGCCTAGTGTTTTTGCAGCAGACCAAAAACCAATTCAAAATGCAATAGTTTGATTAAGCCGAGGAAGGATGCACAAGCGTATTTAGTATAACAGATAGGCTGCTAAGTGCAGGTTTGGGATACCCTGCGGCCTAGTGTTTTGGCAGCAGGACAAAAAACAATTCAAAATGCAATAGTTTGCTTAAGCTGCGGAAGGATCAACAAGCGTATTTAGTATAACAAATAGGCTGCTAAGTGCAGGTTTGGGATACCCTGCGGCCTAGTGTTTTGGCAGCAGACCAAAAACCATTTCAAAATGCAATAGTTTGATTCAGCTGAAGAAGGATGAACAAGCATATTTAGTAAAACAGATAGGCTGCTAAGTGCAGGTTTGGGATGCCCTGCGGCCTAGTGTTTTGGCAGCAGGACAAAAACCAATTCAAAATGCAATAGCTTAATAAAGCTGAGACTGTAGACGCTTATTTAGTATAACAGATAGGGTGCAACGTGGTGGTTTGGGATACCCTGCGGCCTGGTGTATTTAAAGCAGACCAAAACCAATTCAAAATGCAATAACTTAATAAAGCTGAGGCTGTAGACGCTTATTTAGTATAACAGATAGGGTGCCACGTGGTGGTTTGGGATACCCTGCGGCCTGGTGTATTGACAGCAGGACAAAAACCTATGCAAAATGCAATAGCTTAATAAAGCTGATGCTGAACAACGCTTATTTAGTATAACAGATAGGGTGCAACGTGCAGGTTTGGGATACCCTGCGGCCTTGTGTATTTAAAGCAGACCAAAACCAATTCAAAATGCTATACTTAATAAAGCTGAGGCTGTAGACGCTTATTTAGTATAACAGATAGGGTGCCACGTGGTGGTTTGGGATACCCTGCGGCCTGGTGTATTGACAGCAGGACAAAAACCTATGCAAAATGCAATAGCTTAATAAAGCTGATGCTGAACAACGCTTATTTAGCATAACAGATAGGGTGCAATGTGGTGGTTTGGGATACCCTGCGGCCTGGTGTATTGACAGCAGGACAAAAACCGATGCAAAATGCAATAGCTTAATAAAGCTGATGCTGAACAACGCTTATTTAGTATAACAGATAGGGTGCAACGTGGTGGTTTGGGATACCCTGCGGCCTGGTGTATTGACAGCAGGACAAAAACCAATTCAAAATGCAATAACTTAATAAAGCTGAGGCTGTAGATGCTTATTTAGTATAACAGATAGGGTTTCCCAAACCACCATGTGGCACCCTGTGGCCTGGTTCATTGACAGCAGAACAGAAACCTATGCAAAATGCAATAGCTTAATAAAGCTGCTGCTGAACAACGCTTATTTAGTATAACAGATAGGGTGCCACGTGGTGGTTTGAGATACCGTGTGGCCTGGTGTATTGACAGCAGGACAAAAACCAATGCAAAATGCAATAGCTTAATAAAGCTGATGCTGAACAACGCTTATTTAGTATAACAGATAGGGTGCAACGTGCAGGTTTGGGATACCCTGCGGCCTGGTGTATTTAAAGCAGACCAAAACCAATTCAAAATGCGATAACTTAATAAAGCTGAGGCTGTAGACGCTTATTTAGTATAACAGATAGGGTGTCACGTGGTGGTTTGGGATACCCTGCCGCCTGGTGTATTGACAGCAGGACAAAAACCAATGCAAAATGCAACAGCTTAATAAAGCTGATGCTGAACAACGCTTATTTAGTATAACAGATAGGGTGCCACGTGGTGGTTTGGGATACCCTGCGGCCTGGTGTATTGAAAGCAGGACAAAAACCAATTCAAAATGCAATAACTTAATAAAGCTGAGGCTGTAGACGCTTATTTAGTATAACAGATAGGGTGCCACATGGTGGTTTGGGATACCCTGCGGCCTGGTGTATTTAAAGCAGACAAAAACCAATTCAAAATGCAATAACTTAATAAAGCTGAGACTAAACAACACTTATTAAGTATAACCGATAGGCTGCTAAGTGCAGGTTTGGGATGTCCATGTGGCCTGGTGTATTTAAAGCAGACCCAAAAATATTAACACTAATCCAGTTATTTAAATGCTTGTGTGACAGATAGGGTTACATAAGGCACTGCATAGATGGCAAGCACAGTGGCCTGGTGTATTTAAAGCAGACCCAAAAATATTAACACTAATCCAGTTATTTAAATGCTTGTGTGTAACAGATAGGGTTATATAAGGCACTGCATAGATGGCATGCACAGTGGCCTGGTGTATTTAAAGCAGACCCAAAAATATTAACACTAATCCAGTTATTTAAATGTTTGTGTGTAACAGATAGGGTTACATAAGGCACTGCATAGATGGCAAGCACAGTGGCCCGGTGTATTTAAAGCAGACCCAAAAATATTTTCACTAATCCAGTTATTAATTATGCCAGTTATTAATTATGCCGGGGACGCCGCGGTGGGGAGGGGTGGGGGGGGGAGGAGACCTCCGCTGGGACAGCGGATTGCTGCGCCTTTCCAGCAGCCACTAGTTGGCAGGGCGCAGGTGTTGATGCGGCCGGCAGGGGGCCGTGGCGGTTATGCGCCCGTCTCTCCCGGCTGCACACGTGTCTTTCCTCCCCCCCCCTCCCCATAGCCCTCCCTTTCTGGCCTCCTGCCCCGTCAGAGTTGTGGGACGGGTGCTGAGGCTAAACGCGCGCCTTCCGGCTCCAGCACGTGTTTATACACGTGCGGCGCAGTGACGCCATAAGAGGTGGACGAGGAGGTCAAACATACACCTCCCGGTATCCAGCACGTGTTCATACACGAGTGGCGCAGGGACGCCATTAGAGGTGGGTGAGGAGTGGACTGGCGGCGGAGGAGGGCAACATCGGTCCCGCTTCCAACGCCACTGTGTCCTGTGAGGATAGAGACGGAGTGGCGACAAGTAGCGGGCTGCAATGCGGCAGTGGTCCCTTTTGGGCGGAAAGTTTATGAGAAGCCTGTCCTCCTAAGCACAGTCACCATTTACAAAAGTAAGTACACTGCTGGCTTTGAAGTAAGGAGTATGATCAGATCATAGCATGGTGTAGGGGATCTATAGTGATACCGTATATATTTTGTTATAGGACAAGGAACTAGTCTAAAGCTGGGGACTGGAGGCTTTTTCTGGTGGAGGTGCTGGAAATCTTTGGCGAAGCTTATGGGAGATTTGGTTCCCTCTTACTATCCAGGTACCTACTTATATTAGTACCTATGCTGTAGCTAGCTGATTGTGGGCCAACACACCAGACATGTCATAGTCCTCACATGTTTTCATGTTTTCTTTGTGTGTGCACTAGCTTTTGATTTTAATCCTGTGCATGGTATCTCAGACAGGAGGAATCAGCACGATGGATTACAGAAATATGAGAAGTGGATGGGTGCAGATGAAGCCCCTTATGATGGGGAGAAACTAGTTCACCGTTACCACACAGCTATTACACTGCCATCATGCAGTTACCAGATATGAATATCTACTTGAATGAAATAGTTTAAATATGTTTGAATCATCAATGTATAACACTGTACTGGGACAATACTAGCTGTAATGTCTGTATCTAATAGTTTACATATTAATGCTGCTAGCCTTTGTATTAATTAATAGATTTATGCACAGGATTGCTAATTATAGTAAGTGGAGGTAATTTTTCCTTGGAATATAGAGATGAAGGGCCTATGTTGAGGCCATGAGCATAAGATTATGCAAATTACAATATGTCAATTTTAATTGTAAAAACTAATAAAGCAATTTATATTTTTATACGTATAAAAGCACTGACTGTGTTTTTGGGGCGGGGTCACCCTTGAAGTTCTCCACGAATTACCGGGTCGGTTCATACCCGGTTACACTTTCTTGTTTGTAATCCAGTTATTTACCGTATTTGCCGGCGTATAAGACGACCCCCCAACATTTCCACTCAAAATTTAGAGTTTGTTATATACTCGCCGTATAAGACTACTCCTTCTCCCGCACACCTTCCACACACCAAATAAAACGTGAAAGAACATCAGATTTGCTTTCAACATGTTTAATTTATATTCAAATGCTTATGACATGCAGGAAACTGTCACAAGGCTGTATGCCATGTCAAACATGTAAAGTAAACATAGTACAAGTGCAAGTTTATTAAACGTAATTCACTAAAGAAAGCAACACACTGTAAACTGTTAACCAAACTGGAACTGTCAATGATAGAAGGAAGATAACAAATATAGGGAGAGAGCAAGTGCCAGGCAAGTCCCTAGCAAGTTTGCTGGCATTACAGTTTCCCTTTAAAAGCCTTCAAACTCCTGTTCACCATCTGGTATTAAAAGATCATCAATGACATCTTGTGATACAGTTGCAAGGCAGTCATCATATGGATCTACCGGTAATTCCGTGTCAGATGATGTGGCCTCAGCTTCAGCTTCCTCTTCATCTTGCCACAAGTACTCGTCCTCCATGCCATCTAATGAATTTGATATGCCACACTTCTTGAAAGACTTGATTACTGTTTGTGCATCAATATCATTCCAGGCTTTTATGACAAATTGGCATAAAACATCCTGTGGCGCACGCATGTTTCCTCCTTTTGTGTATGATTTTTCGCCGCTAACCATCCATTCATTCCACTGTTTTCGAATGCGATCTTTAAAAGGCTTGTTTAGGCACACATCCAGGGGCTGTACCAATGATGTCAATAGGGATGAGCGAATCGATCCGGACGAACCCAGATTTGATCCGAATTTCATGACAAATTCGATTCGGATCGAATCCGAATTTCCCCGCGATTCAATCGAGCGAAGTTTTTTTCTAAAATCCATTCATTTCAATGACAGGCATTCTAGGATGGTCTACGTGACATGTCCAGACATGTAAGCTGGGGCAGTGTATGCTGGGACAGTCACATGCAGCCTATCAGCAGCCAGCAAGCCGGTGACATCACAGCGCTATATAAGGCGGCGGCCATCTTGCTTTTGCGCATTTGTCTATTGCATTCGTGAGAGCCAGGACTCAGGAGGACACTGCAGACTGTATTCAGGGAGAGATAGGTAGAGAGTTAGGGACAGCCAGTAGACAGCCAGTAGACAGGCGGGAGACAGGCAGGAAGTCAGGGAGAAGCAGGGAAAGGTAGGAAAAAAACGGATGCAGTGACAGGGATATTTTTTTTGTTTTCATGCAGCCTGAGTGTTACTGCCTGGGTCACTGGCATTGTTAGCTGTTTCACCCTGGTTAACCACTGTTGCTTTGCATAGTACTACTGCTCCCAGGTGCTCTGCTGTTGGGGCATCCCATTCTGTGACTACACCAGCCTCTATTTACTATAACCCTTTGCACTTATTCCAAAAGTAATTTGGCCTGATAAAGCCACTTTTGCTGTGCATAGTACTACTGCTCCCAGGTGCACTGCTGTTGGGGCATCCCATTCTGTGACTACACCAGCCTCTATTTACTATAACCCTTTGCACTTATTCTAAAAGTAATTTGGACTGATAAAGACACTTTTGCTGTGCATAGTACTACTGCTCCCAGGTGCACTCCTGTTGGGGCATCCCATTCTGTGACTACACCAGCCTCTATTTACTATAACCCTTTGCACTTATTCGAAAAGAAATTTGGCCTGATAAAGACACTTTTGCTGTGCATAGTACTACTGCTCCCAGGTGCACTGCTGTTGGGGCATCCCATTCTGTGACTACACCAGCCTCTATTTACTATAACCCTTTGCACTTATTCTAAAAGTAATTTGGCCTGATAAAGACACTTTTGCTTTGCATAGTACTACTGCTCCCAGGTGCACTGCTGTTGGGGCATCCCATTCTGTGACTACACCAGCCTCTATTTACTATAACCCTTTGCACTTATTCTAAAAGTAATTTGGCCTGATAAAGACACTTTTGCTTTGCATAGTACTACTGCTCCCAGGTGCACTGCTGTTGGGGCATCCCATTCTGTGACTACACCAGCCTCTATTTACTATAACCCTTTGCACTTATTCTAAAAGTAATTTGGCCTGATAAAGACACTTTTGCTGTGCATAGTACTACTGCTCCCAGGTGCACTGCTGTTGGGGCATCCCATTCTGTGACTACATCAGCCTCTATTTACTATAACCCTTTGCACTTATTCTAAAAGTAATTTGGCCTGATAAAGACACTTTTGCTTTGCATAGTACTACTGCTCCCAGGTGCACTGCTGTTGGGGCATCCCATTCTGTGACTACACCAGCCTCTATTTACTATAACCCTTTGCACTTATTCTAAAAGTAATTTGGCCTGATAAAGACACTTTTGCTGTGCATAGTACTACTGCTCCCAGGTGCACTGCTGTTGGGGCATCCCATTCTGTGACTACACCAGCCTCTATTTACTATAACCCTTTGCACTTATTCTAAAAGTAATTTGGCCTGATAAAGCCACTTTTGCTGTGCATAGTACTACTGCTCCCAGGTGCACTGCTGTTGGGGCATCCCATTCTGTGACTACATCAGCCTCTATTTACTATAACCCTTTGCACTTATTCTAAAAGTAATTTGGCCTGATAAAGACACTTTTGCTTTGCATAGTACTACTGCTCCCAGGTGCACTGCTGTTGGGGCATCCCATTCTGTGACTACACCAGCCTCTATTTACTATAACCCTTTGCACTTATTCTAAAAGTTATTTGGCCTGATAAAGACACTTTTGCTGTGCATAGTACTACTGCTCCCAGGTGCACTCCTGTTGGGGCATCCCATTCTGTGACTACACCAGCCTCTATTTACTATAACCCTTTGCACTTATTCTAAAAGTAATTTGGCCTGATAAAGACACTTTTGCTGTGCATAGTACTACTGCTCCCAGGTGCATTGCTGTTGGGGCATCCCATTCTGTGACTACACCAGCCTCTATTTACTATAACCCTTTGCACTTATTCTAAAAGTAATTTGGCCTGATAAAGACACTTTTGCTGTGCATAGTACTACTGCTCCCAGGTGCACTGCTGTTGGGGCATCCCATTCTGTGACTACACCAGCCTCTATTTACTATAACCCTTTGCACTTATTCTAAAAGTAATTTGGCCTGATAAAGACACTTTTGCTGTGCATAGTACTACTGCTCCCAGGTGCACTGCTGTTGGGGCATCCCATTCTGTGACTACACCAGCCTCTATTTACTATAACCCTTTGCACTTATTCTAAAAGTAATTTGGCCTGATACAGACACTTTTGCTTTGCATAGTACTACTGCTCCCAGGTGCACTGCTGTTGGGGCATCCCATTCTGTGACTACACCAGCCTCTATTTACTATAACCCTTTGCACTTATTCTAAAAGTAATTTGGCCTGATAAAGACACTTTTGCTGTGCATAGTACTACTGCTCCCAGGTGCACTGCTGTTGGGGCATCCCATTCTGTGACTACACCAGCCTCTATTTACTATAACCCTTTGCACTTATTCTAAAAGTAATTTGGCCTGATAAAGACACTTTTGCTTTGCATAGTACTACTGCTCCCAGGCGCACTGCTGTTGGGGCATCCCATTCTGTGACTACACCAGCCTCTATTTACTATAACCCTTTGCACTTATTCTAAAAGTAATTTGGCCTGATAAAGACACTTTTGCTGTGCATAGTACTACTGCTCCCAGGTGCACTGCTGTTGGGGCATCCCATTCTGTGACTACACCAGCCTCTATTTACTATAACCCTTTGCACTTATTCTAAAAGTAATTTGGCCTGATAAAGACACTTTTGCTGTGCATAGTACTACTGCTCCCAGGTGCACTGCTGTTGGGGCATCCCATTCTGTGACTACACCAGCCTCTATTTACTATAACCCTTTGCACTTATTCTAAAAGTAATTTGGCCTGATAAAGACACTTTTGCTTTGCATATTACTACTGCTCCCAGGTGCACTGCTGTTGGGGCATCCCATTCTGTGACTACACCAGCCTCTATTTACTATAACCCTTTGCACTTATTCTAAAAGTAATTTGGCCTGATAAAGCCACTTTTGCTGTGCATAGTACTACTGCTCCCAGGTGCACTGCTGTTGGGGCATCCCATTCTGTGACTACATCAGCCTCTATTTACTATAACCCTTTGCACTTATTCTAAAAGTAATTTGGCCTGATAAAGACACTTTTGCTTTGCATAGTACTACTGCTCCCAGGTGCACTGCTGTTGGGGCATCCCATTCTGTGACTACACCAGCCTCTATTTACTATAACCCTTTGCACTTATTCTAAAAGTTATTTGGCCTGATAAAGACACTTTTGCTGTGCATAGTACTACTGCTCCCAGGTGCACTCCTGTTGGGGCATCCCATTCTGTGACTACACCAGCCTCTATTTACTATAACCCTTTGCACTTATTCTAAAAGTAATTTGGCCTGATAAAGACACTTTTGCTGTGCATAGTACTACTGCTCCCAGGTGCATTGCTGTTGGGGCATCCCATTCTGTGACTACACCAGCCTCTATTTACTATAACCCTTTGCACTTATTCTAAAAGTAATTTGGCCTGATAAAGACACTTTTGCTGTGCATAGTACTACTGCTCCCAGGTGCACTGCTGTTGGGGCATCCCATTCTGTGACTACACCAGCCTCTATTTACTATAACCCTTTGCACTTATTCTAAAAGTAATTTGGCCTGATAAAGACACTTTTGCTGTGCATAGTACTACTGCTCCCAGGTGCACTGCTGTTGGGGCATCCCATTCTGTGACTACACCAGCCTCTATTTACTATAACCCTTTGCACTTATTCTAAAAGTAATTTGGCCTGATACAGACACTTTTGCTTTGCATAGTACTACTGCTCCCAGGTGCACTGCTGTTGGGGCATCCCATTCTGTGACTACACCAGCCTCTATTTACTATAACCCTTTGCACTTATTCTAAAAGTAATTTGGCCTGATAAAGACACTTTTGCTGTGCATAGTACTACTGCTCCCAGGTGCACTGCTGTTGGGGCATCCCATTCTGTGACTACACCAGCCTCTATTTACTATAACCCTTTGCACTTATTCTAAAAGTAATTTGGCCTGATAAAGACACTTTTGCTTTGCATAGTACTACTGCTCCCAGGCGCACTGCTGTTGGGGCATCCCATTCTGTGACTACACCAGCCTCTATTTACTATAACCCTTTGCACTTATTCTAAAAGTAATTTGGCCTGATAAAGACACTTTTGCTGTGCATAGTACTACTGCTCCCAGGTGCACTGCTGTTGGGGCATCCCATTCTGTGACTACACCAGCCTCTATTTACTATAACCCTTTGCACTTATTCTAAAAGTAATTTGGCCTGATAAAGACACTTTTGCTGTGCATAGTACTACTGCTCCCAGGTGCACTGCTGTTGGGGCATCCCATTCTGTGACTACACCAGCCTCTATTTACTATAACCCTTTGCACTTATTCTAAAAGTAATTTGGCCTGATAAAGACACTTTTGCTTTGCATATTACTACTGCTCCCAGGTGCACTGCTGTTGGGGCATCCCATTCTGTGACTACACCAGCCTCTTTTTACTATAACCCTTTGCACTTATTCTAAAAGTAATTTGGCCTGATAAAGACACTTTTGCTTTGCATAGTACTACTGCTCCCAGGTGCACTGATGTTGGGGCATCCCATTCTGTGACTACACCAGCCTCTATTTACTATAACCCTTTGCACTTATTCTAAAAGTTATTTGGCCTGATAAAGACACTTTTGCTGTGCATAGTACTACTGCTCCCAGGTGCACTGCTGTTGGGGCATCCCATTCTGTGACTACATCAGCCTCTATTTACTATAACCCTTTGCACTTATTCTAAAAGTAATTTGGCCTGATAAAGACACTTTTGCTTTGCATAGTACTACTGCTCCCAGGTGCACTGCTGTTGGGGCATCCCATTCTGTGACTACACCAGCCTCTATTTACTATAACCCTTTGCACTTATTCTAAAAGTAATTTGGCCTGATAAAGACACTTTTGCTGTGCATAGTACTACTGCTCCCAGGTGCACTGCTGTTGGGGCATCCCATTCTGTGACTACACCAGCCTCTATTTACTATAACCCTTTGCACTTATTCTAAAAGTAATTTGGCCTGATAAAGCCACTTTTGCTGTGCATAGTACTACTGCTCCCAGGTGCACTGCTGTTGGGGCATCCCATTCTGTGACTACATCAGCCTCTATTTACTATAACCCTTTGCACTTATTCTAAAAGTAATTTGGCCTGATAAAGACACTTTTGCTTTGCATAGTACTACTGCTCCCAGGTGCACTGCTGTTGGGGCATCCCATTCTGTGACTACACCAGCCTCTATTTACTATAACCCTTTGCACTTATTCTAAAAGTTATTTGGCCTGATAAAGACACTTTTGCTGTGCATAGTACTACTGCTCCCAGGTGCACTCCTGTTGGGGCATCCCATTCTGTGACTACACCAGCCTCTATTTACTATAACCCTTTGCACTTATTCTAAAAGTAATTTGGCCTGATAAAGACACTTTTGCTGTGCATAGTACTACTGCTCCCAGGTGCATTGCTGTTGGGGCATCCCATTCTGTGACTACACCAGCCTCTATTTACTATAACCCTTTGCACTTATTCTAAAAGTAATTTGGCCTGATAAAGACACTTTTGCTGTGCATAGTACTACTGCTCCCAGGTGCACTGCTGTTGGGGCATCCCATTCTGTGACTACACCAGCCTCTATTTACTATAACCCTTTGCACTTATTCTAAAAGTAATTTGGCCTGATAAAGACACTTTTGCTGTGCATAGTACTACTGCTCCCAGGTGCACTGCTGTTGGGGCATCCCATTCTGTGACTACACCAGCCTCTATTTACTATAACCCTTTGCACTTATTCTAAAAGTAATTTGGCCTGATACAGACACTTTTGCTTTGCATAGTACTACTGCTCCCAGGTGCACTGCTGTTGGGGCATCCCATTCTGTGACTACACCAGCCTCTATTTACTATAACCCTTTGCACTTATTCTAAAAGTAATTTGGCCTGATAAAGACACTTTTGCTGTGCATAGTACTACTGCTCCCAGGTGCACTGCTGTTGGGGCATCCCATTCTGTGACTACACCAGCCTCTATTTACTATAACCCTTTGCACTTATTCTAAAAGTAATTTGGCCTGATAAAGACACTTTTGCTTTGCATAGTACTACTGCTCCCAGGCGCACTGCTGTTGGGGCATCCCATTCTGTGACTACACCAGCCTCTATTTACTATAACCCTTTGCACTTATTCTAAAAGTAATTTGGCCTGATAAAGACACTTTTGCTGTGCATAGTACTACTGCTCCCAGGTGCACTGCTGTTGGGGCATCCCATTCTGTGACTACACCAGCCTCTATTTACTATAACCCTTTGCACTTATTCTAAAAGTAATTTGGCCTGATAAAGACACTTTTGCTGTGCATAGTACTACTGCTCCCAGGTGCACTGCTGTTGGGGCATCCCATTCTGTGACTACACCAGCCTCTATTTACTATAACCCTTTGCACTTATTCTAAAAGTAATTTGGCCTGATAAAGACACTTTTGCTTTGCATATTACTACTGCTCCCAGGTGCACTGCTGTTGGGGCATCCCATTCTGTGACTACACCAGCCTCTTTTTACTATAACCCTTTGCACTTATTCTAAAAGTAATTTGGCCTGATAAAGACACTTTTGCTTTGCATAGTACTACTGCTCCCAGGTGCACTGCTGTTGGGGCATCCCATTCTGTGACTACACCAGCCTCTATTTGCTATAACCCTTTGCACTTATTCTAAAAGTAATTTGGCCTGATAAAGACACTTTTGCTTTGCATAGTACTACTGCTCCCAGGTGCACTGCTGTTGGGGCATCCCATTCTGTGACTACACCAGCCTCTATTTACTATAACCCTTTGCACTTATTCTAAAAGTAATTTGGCCTGATAAAGACACTTTTGCTGTGCATAGTACTACTGCTCCCAGGTGCACTGCTGTTGGGGCATCCCATTCTGTGACTACACCAGCCTCTATTTACAATAACCCTTTGCACTTATTCTAAAAGTAATTTGGCCTGATAAAGACACTTTTGCTGTGCATAGTACTACTGCTCCCAGGTGCACTGCTGTTGGGGCATCCCATTCTGTGACTACACCAGCCTCTATTTACTATAACCCTTTGCACTTATTCTAAAAGTAATTTGGCCTGATAAAGACACTTTTGCTGTGCATAGTACTACTGCTCCCAGGTGCACTGCTGTTGGGGCATCCCATTCTGTGACTACACCAGCCTCTATTTGCTATAACCCTTTGCACTTATTCTAAAAGTAATTTGGCCTGATAAAGACACTTTTGCTTTGCATAGTACTACTGCTCCCAGGTGCACTGCTGTTGGGGCATCCCATTCTGTGACTACACCAGCCTCTATTTACTATAACCCTTTGCACTTATTCTAAAAGTAATTTGGCCTGATAAAGACACTTTTGCTGTGCATAGTACTACTGCTCCCAGGTGCACTGCTGTTGGGGCATCCCATTCTGTGACTACACCAGCCTCTATTTACTATAACCCTTTGCACTTATTCTAAAAGTAATTTGGCCTGATAAAGACACTTTTGCTTTGCATAGTACTACTGCTCCCAGGCGCACTGCTGTTGGGGCATCCCATTCTGTGACTACACCAGCCTCTATTTACTATAACCCTTTGCACTTATTCTAAAAGTAATTTGGCCTGATAAAGACACTTTTGCTGTGCATAGTACTACTGCTCCCAGGTGCACTGCTGTTGGGGCATCCCATTCTGTGACTACACCAGCCTCTATTTACTATAACCCTTTGCACTTATTCTAAAAGTAATTTGGCCTGATAAAGACACTTTTGCTGTGCATAGTACTACTGCTCCCAGGTGCACTGCTGTTGGGGCATCCCATTCTGTGACTACACCAGCCTCTATTTACTATAACCCTTTGCACTTATTCTAAAAGTAATTTGGCCTGATAAAGACACTTTTGCTGTGCATATTACTACTGCTCCCAGGTGCACTGCTGTTGGGGCATCCCATTCTGTGACTACACCAGCCTCTATTTACTATAACCCTTTGCACTTATTCTAAAAGTAATTTGGCCTGATAAAGACACTTTTGCTTTGCATAGTACTACTGCTCCCAGGTGCACTGCTGTTGGGGCATCCCATTCTGTGACTACACCAGCCTCTATTTACTATAACCCTTTGCACTTATTCTAAAAGTAATTTGGCCTGATAAAGACACTTTTGCTGTGCATAGTACTACTGCTCCCAGGTGCACTGCTGTTGGGGCATCCCATTCTGTGACTACACCAGCCTCTATTTACTATAACCCTTTGCACTTATTCTAAAAGTAATTTGGCCTGATAAAGACACTTTTGCTTTGCATAGTACTACTGCTCCCAGGTGCACTGCTGTTGGGGCATCCCATTCTGTGAC
Source organism: Gastrophryne carolinensis (assembly GCA_027917425.1). Taxonomy (NCBI): domain Eukaryota; kingdom Metazoa; phylum Chordata; class Amphibia; order Anura; family Microhylidae; genus Gastrophryne; species Gastrophryne carolinensis. The sequence continues at coordinate 308,133,747 of CM051236.1, read as the reverse complement.
TACACCAGCCTCTATTTACTATAACCCTTTGCACTTATTCTAAAAGTAATTTGGCCTGATAAAGACACTTTTGCTGTGCATAGTACTACTGCTCCCAGGTGCACTGCTGTTGGGGCATCCCATTCTGTGACTACACCAGCCTCTATTTACTATAACCCTTTGCACTTATTCTAAAAGTAATTTGGCCTGATAAAGACACTTTTGCTTTGCATAGTACTACTGCTCCCAGGCGCACTGCTGTTGGGGCATCCCATTCTGTGACTACACCAGCCTCTATTTACTATAACTCTTTGCACTTATTCTAAAAGAAATTTGGCCTGATAAAGACACTTTTGCTGTGCATAGTACTACTGGTCCCAGGTGCACTGCTGTTGGGGCATCCCATTCTGTGACTGCACCAGCCTCTATTTACTATAACCCTTTGCACTTATTCTAAGAGTAATTTGGCCTGATAAAGACACTTTTGCTGTGCATAGTACTACTGCTCCCAGGTGCACTGCTGTTGGGGCATCCCATTCTGTGACTACACCAGCCTCTATTTACTATAACCCTTTGCACTTATTCTAAAAGTAATTTGGCCTGATAAAGACACTTTTGCTTTGCATAGTACTACTGCTCCCAGGTGCACTGCTGTTGGGGCATCCCATTCTGTAACATCCCATTAGCCTCTGTATTTACTCTAAGCTGCACACTTATTTAAAGTAATTTGGCCTGTTGGAGCCTGCTTATCCACTGTTGCTGTGCATATATACTGATCTCAGGTCTGCTGTGGGGGCATCCCATTCTGTAACATCACATTAGCCTCTGTATCTCCTCTAAGCTGCACACTTATTGAAAGTAATTTGGCCTGTTGGAGCCTGCTTATCCACTGTTGCTGTGCATATATACTGTTCTAAAGCCTGCTTGGGGGTATCCCATTCTGTAACATAACATAACCTACCTCTCTTATTTACACTAAGCAGCTCTCTTATTTAAACTAAGCAGGCCTCTTATTTACACTAAGCAGCTCTCTTATTTAAGCTAAGCAGCTCTCTTATTTAAACTAAGCAGGCCTCTTGGAGGCTGATTGTCCACTTTTGGGGGTGCATTATATTCGGTTTCATATACAGTGGGGTATCCCAATTTGTAAGATAACCTACCCCAACCATGTAAACTAAAGAGGCCTGTTGCAGCCTGAGTTTCTCTGCTTGCGTATGGTCTGCATTACAATCTGTCTCTTTCAATGACACTGCTGCCTGGGGTATCCCAATTTGTAAGATAACCTACCCCAACCATGTAAACTAAAGGTTACGTCCTTCCAGAAGGAAAACTTATGTCGAACACTATTTTTGTTGGGGGCATTGACCTTTGGATTGATCGGCATGTAAAGAAGGTCAAAATTATTTCTCATACTTGGATTAGTGTTAAAAGTTTCTGCTCAGCTTAAAATACATTACGCCACACTGGCATCCCAAGGCACATGCTATTTAACCCTCTCTGTTAAACAAAAGCATTTCTCATACTTGGATTATTGTTAATACTTTTTGTTCAGCTTTACATACATTACGCCACACTGGCATCCCAAGGCACATGCTATTTAACCCTATCTGTTAAGCACAAGCATTTCTCATACTTGGATTATTGTTACTTTTTGTTCAGCTTGAAATATACCAGGCCACATGGGCATCCCAAGGCACATGCTGATTAACCCTATATGTTAAGCTAAAGCATTTCTCATACTTGGATTATTGTTACTTTTTGTTCAGCTTAAAATATACCAGGCCACACGGGCATCCCAAGGCACATGCTGATTAATCCTATATGTTAAGCTAAAGCACTTCTCATACTTGGATTATTGTTACTTTTTGTTCAGCTTAAAATATACCAGGCCACACGGGCATCCCAAGGCACATGCTGATTAACCCTATATGTTAAGCTAAAGCATTTCTCATACTTGGATTAGTGTTACTTTTTGTTCAGCTTGAAATATACCAGGCCACACGGGCATCCCAAGGCACATGCTATTTTAACCCCATCAGTTATACAACATAAGCGTTGATCAGCATCAGCTGCTTTATTAAGCTACTTCAGTTTGCACTTGTTTTTGACTGCTTTTAATAAACCAGGCCGCAGGGCACCCCAAAGCTGCACCTTGCACCCTATCTGGTATACAACATAAGTGTTGATCAGCATCAGCTTCATTAAGCTACTTCAGTTTGCACTTCCTTTTTGACTGCTTTCAATTAACCAGGCCACAGGGCACCCCAAAGCTGCACATTGCACCCTATCTGTTTATACTAAATAATCATCTACAGCCTCAGCTTTATTAAGTTATTGCATTTTGAATTGGTTTTGGTCTGCTTTAAATACACCAGGCCGCAGGGTATCCCAAACCTGCATGTTGCACCCCATCTGTTATACTAAATAAGCGTTGTTCAGCATCAGCTTTATTGAGCTATTGCATTTTGCATTGGTTTTTGTCCTGCTGCCAAAACACTAGGCCCCAGGGTATCCCAAACCTGCACTTAGCAGCCTATCTGTTATACCAAATACGCTTGTTGATCCTTCCTCAGCTTAATCAAAGTATTGCATTTTGAATTGGTTTTTGGTCTGCCTTTAACAATTAAAACACCAGGCCGCAGGGCATCCCAAACCTGCATTAGGCAGCCTATCTGTTATACTAAATACGCTTGTTGATCCTTCCTCAGCTGAATCTGAGCATTGCATTTTGAATTGGTTTTTGTCCTGCAGTCAAAACACTAGCCCATATGGGCATCCCAAACCAGCACATGTCACCCTATCTGTTATATTAAATAAGCTTCTACAGGCCCTTTTTTTTATTTATTTATTTTTATTTATATAGAGCTGTAATAGATTATATAGTGAGGTAAATTTGCCATTTTGCTTCATTATATAGAGCAGCCCCTGTGTAAATCTGAGGGGCAATAGTTTATATTATGAGGTAAATTCATGGTTTTGCACCATTATATGGAGCAGCCCCTGTGTAAATCTGAGGGGCATTAGCTTATATAGTGAGGTAAATTTGCCATTTTGCTTCATTATATAGAGCAGCCCCTGTGTAAATCTGAGGGGCAATAGTTTATATTATGAGGTAAATTCATGGTTTTGCACCATTATATGGAGCAGCCCCTGTGTAAATCTGAGGGGCAATAGCTTATATAGTGAGGTAAATTTGCCATTTTGCAGCATTATATAGAACAGCCCCTGTGTAAATCTGAGGGGCAATAGTTTATATTATGAGGTAAATTCATGGTTTTGCACCATTATATGGAGCAGCCTCTGTGTAAATCTGAGGGGCAATAGCTTATATTGTGAGGTAAATTTGCCATTTTTCTTCATTATATAGAGCAGCCCAGTTGCCATCTAAATCAACTACTGTCCGGCCAGAACAGCTTTTCCAGGGCAAACTCTGCTAGTTGCGGACACAAGTCAAGTTTGGCTTCCCAGCAAATCCAGTGGATCCTGAAGGTGTGTTGGCATGGTCATGTCAAGGTATGACATGACCTGCTGTTTGAGGTCCAGCTCCAGGTCTTCCTGCTGCTCATGAGTAGACTCACTATGCGGGTGTAGAAAGCTACTCACTAGCGACTGAAGACTGAGGCTGCTGCTGATGGAGCTGCTGCTGCTGCTCCTTCCACCCCCCCAGCAGCCATGGCAGTGGAAGGTGATCGCAGAGGTCCCCCCGAGTCAGACCTGCGGGAGTATGGGCCATGGTGCAGATAGACATCACCCAACTGACTACGTGGGATGTCTCTGTAGTAGGTCAGTTTGTCCTCCCTCTAAGTGGGCATAAAAAATGCCCCCATTTTGTGCCGGAAGCGAGGGTCCAATAAGTTGGACAGCCAGAAGTCTTCCCGCTGACAAATGGAGACAATTCTGCGCTCACTAGTATGCAAGCATGTGAGCATGTATCGTTCCATTTGTGCAAGTGACTCGGAGGGACTACCTGTCTCCATCTCCACTGTAAACTGCCACGGTGTGTCTGGGTCCTCTGTCTCGCCTTCCTCACAACCCTCTAGCTCCTGTGGCTGCTCCTGCTCCTCCTCTCCTGTCAGATGACTAGATAAAATGGTCATTTCGTGAAACCTAAACTGTGGTTTGCTGTGCCACACCCCCTCCTCCTCCTCCACTTCAGCCCCCACAGGCTTCATGTGGCTGTGAAATGTATGTGCCATGTCTCCAGTGCCCTGACCAGCCATGGTTTCCAACATGTGTTGTAGTACATGAAGCAGTGGAATCTCATCGTTCATCTCATAGTCCTGGCAACTGACTAATAAAGTAGCTTCCTCAAAGGGCCTGAGCAAACGGCCGGTGTCACGTATGAGCTGCCAATGGTTTACATTGAATTTACACAGGGGTGTCCCCCTATCCGTTTGGATCATCCAGAAATCCGTGATGGCTTTTCTCTGTTCCTATAGTGGATCCTGCATATGGAGGGTGGAATTCCAACGGGTGGAAACATGGCAAATCAGACTATGTTGGGGTACACCGTTCTGACGCTGAAGCTCAAGAAGGTTGTGCTTGGTGGTGTAGGAGTGCCAGAAGTGCATGCTAACTTTCTTTCCTGTTGTTCGGATGTCTTTCAGATGGGGGGAAGACTTCAGAAAACGCTTGACAACTAGACTGAACACGTGTGCCATGTCAGGACGCATGACTCTGGCTTCCTTGTCGCAGCGCAAACAAGATGTTCTTCCAAGTGTCAGTCACCATGGGTCCAAATTTGCAGTTTTCGTGGATTAAGCAATGATTTCATGGATTGAGTTCTCATTTGTAGTAGTTCCTCCCATGTGTGACTCTGTTGGTCAAGGAAAACCATGTGAAGAACAGCGTGAAACCACAATCACCAAGGGGGCCTAAAAGGATATATATTGTCCACCATAGTTACAGCTCCAGACGTAGACAACACTGTGCACTTTGGTACACACTGACAGGCTAAAGGACTGGTCCACCTTCTGTTCAACAACATTTTACAGGGCAGGTACTGCCATCTTCGCAAAGCAATGATACCATGGGACTCTCCACCTCGGCTCGGCACAAGCCATCAGTTCTCTGAAAGGTCCACCACTGGGTAATGCAGCAGGCTGGACTTATGGTGACGCTGTCTGAGAGGAGAAATCCCTCAGACATCAAGATTAAAAATTCCAAGAATTTTTGAGGGCTAATTATTCAGAGGCAATGATACCTAGTTGTTTCTGATTTAATTACAAGGTGGAAACACCCTCAAACAAAACTTCACTTTGGCAATACTATTGCATTTCTTTATTCATAATTGTATGTATATATACTAACTAACCTACTTTTTCTCCACAGGATTGTGGATGCTGCATGAAAAACTGCCACATCGCTGAGTAGCTGATTTTTCCTACCAACAGTCCGCAATAATTCACTGCTGCTGCTGCTGCCGCGGCCACCGCCGCAGAATCCAGGGACCCTCTTCCACTACCTTCGAGACAAAGTTGCTTCATTGGCTGACACAATGACTGGTAAAGCTGTGGAACATATGGTTGAAAAGCAAGAATAACCATGTGTTTTTATATGAAAAAGACCCTGGTTTATACATACATTTTTTTTTCCAGAGACTGCCCTGCGTGGAAATGAATGGCGCATGGATCAGCCAAGCTTTCCTCCCAACAATGCCTGATGTATTCCAGTAGATTGATGACGGGGCCAGACCAACACTAAAGAAATATGGATCGTGCAAAACAGATTTAAGGCGCTGCTCTCCAGTTACAGACATTCCTCCGCATCGGACCACAAGTAAGTATTGATAAAAAATCCTTTACGTTACTCTTACTTTTTATTAATATTCTTCGGATAAGACGGATCAGACATCCAGATTAAAAATTCCAAGAATTTTTGAGGGCTAATTAGTCAGAGGCAATGATACCTTGTTGTTTCTGATTTAATTAAAAGGTGGAAACACACCCTCAAACAAAACTTCACTTTGGCAATACTTTTGCATTTGTTTATTCATAATTTTATGTAGATATTACTAACTAAGCTACTTTTTCTCCACATGACTCTCCACGGGGTGTGATTCATCCAATTTTTGGGCTCCAGCAGCCAACTGCAGTGTCTCTTTCAAGCTATGTTTGGGCTACTGCAGCTGCTGCTGCTTGCAACTCCAGGGTGTGATTCATCCAATTTTTGGGCTCCTGAAGCCAACCCCAGTGTCTCTTTAAAGTAATGTTCGGGCTCCTGCTGCTGCTTGCAACTCCAGGGTGTGATTCATCCAATTTTTGGGCTCCTGCTGCCAACTCCAGTGTTTCTTTAAAGTAATGTTTGGGCTCCTGCTGCTGCTGCCAACTCCAGGGTGTGTCAGTAAATTTTTGGGCTCCTGCTGCCAACTCCAGTGTCTCTTTAAAGTAATGTTTGGGCTCCTGCTGCTGCTGCTGCCAACTCCAGGGTATGTCAGTCAATTTTTGGGCTCCTGCTGCCAACTCCAGTTTCTCTTTAAAGTAATGTACGGGCTCCTGCTGCTTCTTGCAACTCCAGGGTGTGATTCATCCAATTTTTGGGCTCCTGCTGCCAACTCCAGTGTCTCTTTCAAGCTATGTTTGGGTTCCTGCTGCTGCTGCTTGCAACTCCAGGGTGTAATTCATCCAATGTTTGGGCTCCTGCTGCCAACTCCAGTGTCTCTTTAAAGTAATGTTTAGGCTCCTGCTGCTGCTGCTGCCAACTCCAGGGTGTGTCAGTCAATTTTTGGGCTCCTGCTGCCAACTCCAGTGTCTCTTTAAAGTAATGTTTGGGCTCCTGCTGCTGCTGCTTGCAACTCCAGAGTGTGATTCATCCAGTTTTTGGGCTCCTGAAGCCAACCCCAGTGTGTCTTTCAAGCTATGTTTGGGCTCCTGCTGCTTGCAACTCCAGGGTGTGATTCATCCATTTTTTGGGCTCCTGAAGCCAACTCCAGTGTGTCTTTCAAGCTATGTTTGGGCTGCTGCTGCTGCTGCTTGCAGCTCCAGGGTGTGATTCATCCAATTTTTGGGCTCCTGCTGCCAACCCCAGTGTCTCTCTCAGCCAATGTTTGGCTTCCTGCTGCTGCTGCTGCCAACTCCAGGGTGTCTTTCAAGCAATGTTTGGGCTCCTGCTTATGCTGCTGCCAATTCCAGGGTGTGCTCCAGCTGCTGCCAACTTCAGGGTGTCTTCCAGCCAATTTCTAGGTTCCTGCTGCTGCTGCCAACTCCAGGGTGTGTCAGTCAATTTTTGGGTTCCTGCTGCCAACTCCAGTGTCTCTTTAAAGTAATGTTCGGGCTCCTGCTGCTGCTGCTTGCAACTCCAGGGTGTGATTCATCCAATTTTTGGGCTCCTGAAGCCAACTCCAGTGTCTCTTTCAGCCAATGCTTGGGCTCCTGCTGCTGCCTGCAACTCCAGGGTGTGATTCATCCAATTTTTGGGCTCCTGCTGCCAACTCCAGTGTCTCTTTCAAGCTATATTTGGGTTCCTGCTGCTGCTGCTTGCAACTCCAGGGTGTGATTCATCCAATTTTGGGCTCCTGCTGCCAACTCCAGTGTCTCTTTCAGCCAATGTTTGGGCTGCTGCTGCTGCTGCTTGCAACTCCAGGGTGTGATTCATCCAATCTTTGTGCTCCTGCAGCCAACTCCAGTGTCTCTTTCAAGCTATGTTTGGGCTCCTGCTTATGCTGCTGCCAACTCCAGGGTGTGTCTTTAGGGCAAATTTTGGGCTCCTGCTGCCAACTCCAGTGTTTCTTTAAAGCAATGTTTGGGCTGCTGCCCCTCATAGTGATGCCACTTCAACTCTCTGCAATTGTGCCGCTCTGCGATTCTATTAGCGATGCCTCTGATCTGCATGTGATATTTATTTACAGTATTATTTAACTAACCCAGCACGCATCCTATTCGTGTTACAGCAAGGCAGAATGGTTTACAACCCTATTGAGGCTCTAGGAGGCTCAGAAATAGCCGTTTTTAATAGCGATTCGTCGCGAATAAATTCGGACCGAAACGAATTTTGTCGGAAAATTCAGCGAATCAGCCGAATCGAAATTTTCAAAAGTTCGCTCATCTCTAGATGTCAATCCTGCAGGAATAACTGCTGCATCTGTTTTTATTCTCGCAAGCCTTTCCTTGGTGGTGGGAGTTAAATGGGCCCTGTAGACTACGTTTTTGAAGTAGACCACCTGGTCGTCTGCTCCATACATTATCCAGCCATAGTTTCACACCCTCCTCATCCATCCAGCCTTTTTCATGCACATGCACAAAACAACCAGCAGGGAATTTGGTTTTTGGCATTGTTTTCCTTTTAAAAATAGTCATAGGTTTCAATTTGTTGCCATCAGCTGTGCATGCTAGCACCACTGTAAAACTTGACTTCTCATGTCCTGTTGTTTTTATTAAAATGGTTTTTTCACCTTTTTGATGGACAGTTTTATTTCCAATCATATCAAAATTCATTGGAGTTTCATCCATATTTCCAATATCACTTAATAAATAGCCATGTTTAGTGCACTGTTGTATTACGTATCGATGGAAACTATCCACTTTGTTATCCAGATCTGCAGGTAATTTTTGGGCAATTTTTGTCTTTTGCCTTAGTACAAGATCATGGCTTGCCATGAATCTACTACACCAGGATATTGGGCCTGATGCAGAGCCTCTGAGCTTAAATCCTTCCGATTGTCCGGGGCTCCCGTTTGAATCGTGGCTCAAATGTGATGCAGAGCCTCCATCGGAATGGCTCCCTAACTGATCCGTCAATTTGTCTTCACTCGGGTAGTTTTTTTGGCTCTCTCGGGTGCCTTCAATTTGATCGGGGCTTCCGTTCCCGTTCACACGGGCGGCCCGTTTTTCCCTGGTTTTTTCTTGGTTTTGAACGTACCTGCTTGCCTTCCGTCGTATTTGACCTTCCATTTTGGTGTTTTTTTCAAGTATACTTACATCTCCATGGCTCTTCAGTTGCCAATCTTGCTACACTCAAGCGCACATCTCTCAACCTCCATTGGAATATACATATGGCAACCACTGCCAATTTGACACATATATATACATATTTATTTAAAATTTTTGTTGTTACTTTTCCGTTGCCATTAATGCATACCTTAATCTCCTTTGTGTTCCTTTTTCCTTGCCATTAATGAATACCTTAATCTCCTTTGTGTTCCTTTTTCGTTGCCATTAATGCATACCTTAATCTCCTTTGTGTTCCTTTTTCGTTGCCATTAATGCATACCTTAATCTCCTTTGTGTTCTTTTCCTTTCCATTAATGCATATCTTAATCTCCTTTGTGTTCCTTTTTCCTTGCCATTAATGCATACCTTAATCTCCTTTGTGTTCCTTTTTCCTTGCCATTAATGCATACCTTAATCTCCTTTGTGTTCCGTTTTCCTTGCCATTAATGCATACCTTAATCTCCTTTGTGTTCCTTTTTCCTTGCCATTAATGCATACCTTAATTCTTTCTGATTGTTTTTGATTTATTGTCCCATATCTAAACCTTTTGTGTCATGTAAATGTGTGATGATGTTGTGTGATTGTACATTTGCAGGAAAGACAACTCTCAAAATCTTTGTTTTTTTTTTTTTAAGTTTTTTCCAAATAATTTTATAAAAATGTTTTTAAAAAAAAAACTATTTACATTTTAAGACAAATTAAAAAGCTTTAGGCCTCGGGGTCTTGTGGCTGTGATTTTCTGGTATCTGTGAATGAAAAACAACATTAGTTTAACATTGTTTTTTTGGTTTGGTTGTGCGTGTTTTTTTTGGGGCCCTTTTTAAAACGGACCTTCTGCGTGATTTACTGAAAAGCCCAAACTCTTAAAAAAAGATTCCGCAGCATCTCAAAAGAATATATTGTAAGTTTTTAGTCAATCAATTATTATTCTTTACACCACTGGGCTGCAACTCAGTTCAGGAATTTAGTATACGGCCGCCGCCATCTTGACTCAGAAGCATCACACTTACTGAGGAGAGTGGGATAAGGTACAGGGGGTGGGTTATAGCTGTCCTTTGCTCACACAGAGCAGAGCTGTGCTCTTGAAAGGGTCAGCAATCCCAGAATGCAGAGCAGAACAGTTAGAAGGCACTTCCTGTTTGCAGGCTGCCTGATAAGATGGCGGATTCCATAATCCGCCATTTTGGATGTTTAAAGCCTCATAACATGCACTAGGTGCAGGTAGGATGATTTTTAAGGTAGGCAATCTGTATGTAAAGGGTGTTGGAAACATATAAGATAGACTATTATTCTGAGTGAAGGTCCGCTTTAAGGGCTTTTGAAACAAAGTCTTTTGTTAAATTTTTATGTTTTTAAATTTTGGTGCCAATGGAATTGTTTGTTCATTTACTTTTGTACAAAAAAACGCCACTTACAAGGTTTTTGGCGCACATTGCGTCGGGGGCGGAGTCTCCATTCTTGCTCCCTTGGTTGCTGCTGTGAATCTGTTTGGATGACAAACACACTGATATTAGAGACTGTTGTTGTCTCATGAATATCATATTAAGTTAGGCTTCTAGGTATCAATCTACTCACCTTCCCCAGCCACCTCTTCCTCGTCGCCCCCTTCCTCGCTCATCCCTTGGGATGTCCAGCGAAGTCTGAATCTACAACTAACAATAGTGCACATGAGTATATGTATTTAATGCATGTATTACCACATATCTAACTATATTTCCCTTACCAGAGTCAGGTTGAGGCTCATTTCGGCTCGACTCCCTGCCGTCAGATTCCCCCCTCCCCTGCATGCTGAGGTCAAGAGCCTCCTCATACTCACTTGCAGAGGAGGGGGTGGCCGTTGACACTGGCGGTGGACCACCTACACCTTCACCTGTTTCGCCCAACACTGGGCTGCGTGTCCTGGTCCGGGTGGGGCGGAACCGCATATTCCATTCATGGGCTGAAATACAAACACAATCATTAAACCACGCCCAGGCGATGCCAGGGTTATAGGTGCATTTACATTTTCAACACTTACATGGGAAATGTTTGGCGAAGTACCGCCTCACCCGGGGCTTATGCCTTCTCTTCAAATCAGACCAGTGTTGGGCGATCTGGGTGAAGGTATAGGTGGTGTGGGATCGTCGTTCTATCGCGTCCACCACCGCCAAGGCCAACGTCCGCTTGTCATAATCTGACGGCAGGAAGTCGTAGCGATTCCTCAGCATCATCTGTCAAAAAAAGATACAAGGACCCACCATTAATCCACAAAATGCATTAACAAGTTTCCTGCCCTAACTAAAGTCACTTTATTAACCTCTTGCTGCCTCACATTGCCCTAGTTCTGCTATCTGCATGTAGCCTAGTTTGGAGCTGCGTACATGTGTTAAACTAAGGTGGGCTTGTATGTAACGTGACAAACTAAGTTGTTTCAGACTATTCTTGCGCTTTTTTTTAATTTACTACAAGGAATGTGTGCGCGCACATAAACGCACGCTCGCATACTCACATCCATGATGATGTCGTCCTGCTCCGGGGTAAAGATGGCGGGAGACATCTTTTCTGGGTTTGCAAGGTATAGCTCTGACGTTCTCCCGCGGTGACGTGCGTGCGTGTGCGCAGGCGCGCACCCGCTGTTGACCACGGCCACACGGGAAACATATTTAAAGCACAAGGCACTCAGCTCTGTGTTGGATACCATATCAATATGGCCAGACCTAAAGGGAGCAAAAAGAGCCAACCAAGGACCGAGGCACATAGCAGCCGCACACATGCCTCATCCTCCAAAAGACAGAAGAGCAGGCACCAGACACATGCCGAACATGCCCCCACTAAAACGGTGGATACTCCACAGAAACAGGCACATTCCAAAAAACGCAGGACCAAGGAGACATTAACCCATTCACCACCACCTGCCAAAAAACCACGAACACACAAGGGTGCCACATCTAGTCAGACCATGCAGCATCCTCCACCTCCACACACCAAGCATACCCACAAATCCAAACACATAAGCAAGGGTAAGCGTATTGCAAAACCCACCACCCCACCAAGGTCACCCACCCCTCCACCTCAACCCTCTGGTCCTCCAAATTCCAGTACCTCAGATTCCACATGCAGCTCAACATCTGATAGCTCAACAGGAACCCAGACATTAAGCCAGAGAAGCACACACACAACATCACCCTCCCCCATAAGCCCAAGAACCACACACGACTCCCCAGATACCCAACCATCAATTTCCTCAGATGCAGGGGAGACCACACACCCATGTGGCAGACAACTACGCCGTGGCTCACTAACTGCACGATTTTGCGATGCTCAAAGCATGGCTGTGGCAAGTGCAGTTTGCGAGCATTATGATGCCCTATTTGGCCGCACCTCCAAAACAACCACTAAGCAGGCTAAGATGGAGATCTGGACTAATATTTGCAGGCAGGTAAATAGTGTGGGATCAGTCCGGAGAGATATTCAACAAATAAAAAGGAAATTTGGGGACCTGAAATACTACAGCAAAAAAAAAAAAAATGGACATGCGCCGTCAGCAGAGGTAAAGGCCAATTAAAATGCATTTATAGTCGGATTGGTAACAGGATGTAACACTTATTAGGTGTGATTTAATCTTCCCCAGCCAGTGGCTTACCCACAAAAATAATCCTTACACCCGCCGAGGAACATGTATATACATACATACACCCGGCCAGCATCCAGGGCCTGGCAGAGGCACAAGACACAGACCGCAATGTAAGGTCCCAAGGTGAGTCTGAATTTGGCATGACCTTTTAGAAAAAGATCCAAAAGGCAGTGTTATGCTACACAACACACTGTACTTTGCCATTTAGCTAATCTTACAATCTTCATTCAAAGGCCCAAGTCAACAGGACACACAAGGCCCCCAAACCCCTGCATTATCACCGAGGCCAAGGGCACACCAGGATTCAACACAACGAACCCAAATTGTGGTTTTGGATGAGGTAAGTCAATGGTCCTTGGTGTGTACTTTTAACATTGATCTTTGAGAGCTTGGGTTGACATAAATAAACTAAAATGAACCTATATTTATTTACAGGACACAGGAAGCCCACCCATAATCGAACAGATATGAGATTTGGAGGAGGACACTACGCATATGTCACTAACCACTACTGAACCAGTGGCAGCAACGCACTCAACCTCGGCACAACCACCACATCCACAACCACCTTCCGAACCTGCACCAACCACCCGTCCCACTGCTCGAACCCAGTCCAGGCGCCATATTAGACAAAGAAGGCAACTGCAGATTTTGGAGGAAGAGTGGAGGCAGGAAAATATAGCCTTTTCTGCTAGCACACAGCAATTCAATGACACTGTGTGCACCCAACTAACAAGCATCAACGCCCAATTAGAGGTATTAAACAGGAATGTATCTGCCGTAACCAGCCAAATGGTTGAGATTAATCAAAGCCTGGCCCACATTGCAGCCAATTTGCAGCCACGACATCAGTCAACGCCATCATCAGACCCAACATACCACTAATTTTTTGGGATTATATTTTGTGACCCCACGTGTCATTTTTCTTTGGTTAAAAAAACAAACAAAAAAAAAATTGTTGGTGAAAAAATTAAGTTCACATGAAAAATAAATATTCAGTTCTATGAAAAAACATTAAACACGAGTTGTGCACGGATGTTTTGCGCGGTGCCACTTTGGGTGCAAGAAAAAGGAGGGGTGGGGTTGTCTGAAACCAAAACATGCTCATCCGGCAGGTCTAGATATCGGTCAATACTGCTCCTAATGGCCAGGTTGCGGAGTAGGCCACAAGCCATGATTAGTTTAATGACCTTTGCAGGCGTATATTGGAGTGCCCCCCCAGTCTGATCAAGACAACGGAACCTCATCTTCAATAGACCAAAGGCTCGGTCCACCACAGAGCGAGTCCTCCTGTGGGCAGTATTGTAGGGCTCCTCTGCCTGTGAAGATGGGTGCAGGATGAGCGTCAGCAGCCAGTGGAGCAAAGGATAGCCAGAGTCTCCTGCCCAAAAACACAAAAAAAATATATATAAATAAACATAACATAAGGTGTGCATTGCAACAATAGAAAAGAGGGACAAATAGGTGAGCGGGGTAGGGTTGGAGTAAAGGACATTTGTAATGAGCATACATGCACATCCAACCTGTACACTCATTAAAAAAGTCTGGGGAATACTACTTACATAAGAGGGCAAGAACATGATGCAATAGGGCTCAATCACTTAACCCAGTTAATTTAAGCTTAAAAAATTAGGCTAAAAATATACTAACCCAAAAATTACTAAATTGTGTGTTAAGGGAAAAAAAAAACAGACAGGGTGGGCAACCAATACAAGTTTCATACACATACCCAGTAAGGCGGGTGAGCTCAAATAGGTGCAGCCTGGTTTCTGCCATACTCAGCAGGACAAGACCGCCGAGCTGGCGCCGCTGATGTGCTTCAACAGAGGACTCCATATTATTGCACGAGTGCAAATTCGGCTGCTCTGACTGCCCGTAAGTGAAGGCTCGGCGGCCCCATTTTATTAGGCTGATTCCAATCGGAAATCAAGGCTCTGCATCACTGAAAAAAACGGACCAATGAACGAGGCATCCGTTTTGCCGGGAAACAACCTCGTGCGAGCCGACAATCGAAAAGGCGGCTGCGCGCACACCTGAGCGCATAAACGCACACTAAAATCAACGTAGCACCCTTTCCTGACCCGATCAAAGGCAAAAACCAACGGGAAAACGCAACAGGAGAGCTGAACGGGGAGGCTCTGCATCAAGCCAATAGTGTCCTTAAAATTGTTGCTGTGATCTGGGTTAGATTTGGCCCACTGAAGTGCAAACAGGTTTCGTGTCATCACATAACCATTTTGGCGACGCTGAGCCACCATGTCTGCTACATGTTCTTCGAGTTCTGGCCACTGTGGGGTGCCTCTTCTTAATGCACACTTACCTCTTGGCATACTCTTCAATACCTTTTCATTTGATTTCCAGTCCCGAACCATCTTTTCTGTTACTCCATATTGTCTTGCAGCAGCACAATTATTATGTTCCATGGCAAAGTTTACAACTTTAAGTTTAAAACTTGCATCATATTTCTTTCTTTTGATAGGGTTGATAGAGGTTTGACTGCTGGACATTTTCAGTGAGGTACTGTACTGTACAATGGTGCAGAACTGTGGTTGGCTGTTGGCTACAAAGCCTGATTGGAGCCCTGGTCCCTGTCTCCATGTCACTAGCAGCAGTGTGGTCCGCCCTTGAATCCATATTATGAATAATACCAGTATTATATTACCCTAACATATAATAATACCAAGTGATATACTGTATATTAGATTTGGATATGGAATATATTTATTTAAGGTACGGTAAGCATAAGAAGGGGATAGGGGGGAGCAGAGAGTTGCTGCTTATGTAAAGTTAAAATGGGAAGGGGCGTGGCCACGGCATAGCAGCAGGAAGATGTGTCCTGTAAGGCTTCCTACTACCCCTGGCCCAGATGTCATATTTTCATGTCACAGATTCCCAGCCTGCCCCCAGAGATGATTGGGAGAAGACAGGGACAGCTGCTTGGGGGTATTGCCCGTTATCGGCCGGGCAGTGGAGAAGGACAGTGCCTGAGAACTGTATGGGAGGAGCAGGCAGGAGACTGGAGAGCGGAGGTGGAGAGCGGAGGCATAACTCCTCCAGCCAATCGGTGGACTGAAGGCATAAACTTTAGCGGAAGGCGGGGCTCAGGAGGGACCGGATATCGCCGTCACAGAGACAGCAGGCAGGAGACATGGAGAGAGCGGAGGCTGTTTTCGCCGCCGCTTTACACTTTACACTTGTGTAAAGTGTAAAGCGGCGGCGGCGGCGTAAACAGCCTCCGCTCTCTCCATGTCTCCTGCCTGCTGTCTCTGTGACGGCGATATCCGCTTTACACTTGAATGGAAGGCGGGGCTCAGGAGGGACCGGATATCGCCGTCACAGAGACAGCGGGCAGGAGACATGGAGAGAGCGGAGGCTGTGTATGCCGCTGCGGAAGGCGGGGACGGCTGCTCGAGGGTGCAGGAGGGACAGGGTAAACAGCCCGAAGCAGTGGACAGGAGACGTCCAGGAGCCGCGACCACGCTACACACCAGAAGGAGAGAATCAAGGTATGTGACCCATGCACCCGGCGTATAAGACGACCCCCCCACTTGGAACCATGTTTTTCAGGGGCAGAAAGTCGTCTTATACGCTGGCAAATACGGTAAATGCTTGTGTGTAACAGATAGGGTTACATAAGGCACTGCATAGATGGCATGCACAGTGGCCTGGTGTATTTAAAGCAGACCCAAAAATATTAACACTAATCCAGTTATTTAAATGCTTGTGTGTAACAGATAGGGTTACATAAGGCACTGCATAGATGGCAAGCACAGTGGCCTGGTGTATTTAAAGCAGACCCAAAAATATTAACACTAATCCAGTTATTTAAATGCTTGTGTGTAACAGATAGGGTTACATAAGGCACTGCATAGATGGCATGCACAGTGGCAAGGCAGATTACGGTTTACAGCACAAAGAAATCAAATTGAATTGAAAACTGATCAGGCAAATCACCCTGTCACTGTCACTTTTATACTGTCCCTGGATTGTTCCGGTTTTCCACTATCTTTCCCTGGCTCTGTCTGCCTCTCTAAATCTACCTACCTATCTGTAAATCTCCCTACCTATCTGTAACTCTCCCTACCTATCTCTAACTGTCTGTCCCTGTCTGCAGCAACCACCGCTGTCTCACGAATGCAAGTCTGAAATGCGCACAAGCAAGATGGCCGCCGCTTTATATAGCACGGTGACGTCACCGGGCTTCCTGGCTGCTGATAGGCTGCATGTGACTGTCCCATCCTACCTTGCCCCAGGGTACATGTCTGGACATGTGCGTCCACCATCTTAGAATGTCTGTCATTGAAATGAATGGAGTTTAAAGGAAAACTTCGATCGATCGAATCGCAGGGAAATTCGGATTCGTTCAGAATCATATTTTCCATGAAATTCGGAACAAATCCGGGTTCGTCCGGATCGATTTGCTCATCCCTAATGTTATACAATAAAATATGTCCTTTAAGAACCCTGGCAGCCATTGGACAAGTGGCTGTAGATGAAAATCAAGCTTAATACCTCACACAATAGGGTCAATTCAGCATTATGCACTATTCCCCAGTGGACCGAATGCTATCCATGGTGCATGTGGAAATGCAGCCATGAGTACATTTGCTCTTCATATGGCAATTTACAAATTGCATGACAGTTTACTGCCAAAATCTATGGTGCAATTGCCAGTATAATGACAGCTCTTTTGCACCCCAGTGTCCCAAATCCTGGTAGGTCACAGGGCGGCCCCCTACCCTGTGAAGTGGTATAGGGGTCCATGTGGACGCCTTACCCATTCACCCCAAGTGCAAAGTAGCAAAACACCAGACCAAAAAACATTTAATAATATATATTTCACTATTTACCAGTCCCCGCCTCATTCTTCTGTCCCCGTCAGGACACCATCTTCCTCCAGACCAGAAGATGGTCCATGTCCCTCACCGGTTCTTTATCTATTTTTAAAGTGGACCAAAACCCACTGAGATCATCCCAGGAATAAGACTTCTGGCCTGATTGATTCCCTCTCCTGGGCATCCAAAATCGGGATGCCCTGATTTGTGAAACATCCCGCTCATAAACTGCAGATGCAGTTTTTCTGTGCAGCACCCCCCTCCCTCATCGTCTCTTACCAACAGGTAATTAGGGAAATTAGATTCTGTTATAGAGAACGCAGTGATCAGGCAGCAAAGGGTTAAACCTGATCTACCACAAAGTTGCTCTGAACATGGCATGTCTTCTGGAAATCATAGAGCACTCCCTCCTTAACCACTGATAGTATACTTCCTTCCCCTGCTAGCTTGGACTTGCAGCCCTGTGCTGGAGGTACAAAAAGACCAGTAAGTAGAGGACAGACTTCCTGCAAGAGAACTGAGCACACGGCTTGCGGTCAGAAGCTGTGCTGCTTCCTCCTGTATCCAGAGTCTCACAGCAGAGCCTGGGACATTCCACTGACTACCAGACCGTTCACCTGCTGCTCCTGTTCAGCTGATTGTGCCAAGTGGATATCATCTGTAGCTGCTTTGGAACTTCTTCCTTACTCCCAGCTTGTTGACCTGCATGTACAGTGTACCTCGTGGAGAAGCTTCACCTGTGTGATCGAGTTCTACGCGTCAAGAGTGGATCAACTTTCAAGATCAGGGGCCCCTGCAGCTTTCATCCTGCGCAGAGTCTCTCTCTTGGGGGTATTTGGACTATAGAGTAGCTACATACCCGGATATATGTGCACGGACTGACTAAAGCTGGGCCTTTCATTATTATATTATATATATATATATTACACTGTGTATGCTTTATTTCTCTTGCACCTTTAACATTTGCTATATAACATTTATAGTATTATTATATTTAACTGTGTCATTGATTGCTTTAAGAGATTGCTGGGAGCAGTAGTCCCTCTGCTCTCAATGTATGGTTTTGTTTAGACTTGATCTATTTCCCAGAAGGGTTCCCCGACAGTTACAAGGGCCCTATTCTGGATGGAGGCACTGCCACACAGAACATTTATCCCACTCTTCCACTAAGCGAAGGCTCAACCTCATTTTGTTACCAACAGGTTAGCGCCATAGCCTGTCTTGAGTGGGGCATTTATAATCATCCCCCCCCTCCAAAACAGCCCTACATTTGGAGTCACTGCTGAGATCGAAGTGGGTTTAATAGATATGGAAAATCCATACAATCTAGGGGGATATCATCAAGTTTCTACTGGCTGGACGCACTCAACCCCTGGACCAGCACAAGCTTATGTAAAAAAGGAGGAGCCAATGTCAGGTAGTTTCTCTGACAGTGTAGTTATTGACCTGGAGCCACATAATGAAAAAGCAGCTGGTGATATAAGCAAACTGACAGAACTGCTAGCACAGGGACTAGAGGCTGCACATTATAAGAAGCTGAAGGTGTTCTCTGGTAATATCCCTATGCCACAAGGAGAAGAAAGTTTTGAAGTATGGAAAGAGCACACACTTCAGAGCTTGAGAGAGTGGTCCTGCTCAGAAGAGAGCAAGTGTCAGAGGGTTAGTGAAAGTTTACGGTCACCAGTTGCAGAATTAATACGCCTGTACTGGGACACTCATGAGGGAGCCAGTGCAGTGAACTATGTACAAGTACTGTCTGATCACTTTGAGCCATACTATGATCTAGAGCAGATGGTTGCTAATTATCGAATGTTCCGTCAGAAGGAAGAGAAGATGTTTCCACCTTATTAACAGATTTCAGTTATTTCTATCATGTCTGGTGTATCATAAGGCTATATCCCTCTCTTCAGTGGACTCTGAGATCCAGCCAGTTAGTGAGAGGCTTGTTGCCCCATCACCCTCTCGCACAAATTTTTAAAATGATGTTATTAAACCAAGCACTTCCCCTTTCTGAATTAATGAATATAGTGAAGCAACAAGAAGCTAATGTGCAGTTCAGTCTTCAGAAAAGTAAACGTTTTCATAAAGAGGGGACCCCCTCCAACCTGACACAAATAGAACCTTCCGAATCATATAGACCCAAACCATCAGGTGTGAAACTGGCTGCATCATGGTGGGGGAGGAACTCTAGGAGTTGTGCAAGGTGTGGTCAGATCAGCCATTCCACTAAACAGTGTCGAGAGGAGTGGGAGGAAACAATGCAAGGTGTGGCCTTTTCTGTGCAGAAGCCCAGGCACAGCAGGAAGCGCTTCATACCAAAATCAAGAGGACCTCTCCTAGGTTCAAAATCTATTGTTAAAGTCACTATTAATGGTAATTCCACCCCAGCTCTATTTGATACAGGGTCTCAAGTCACCTTAATCTACCGTTCATTTTACAAGAAGTATCTGAGGAACATATCCCTTCAGTCCACCGGGCAGATGGAGTTATGGGGTCTGAACTCTGAATCATATCCCGTAGATGGAAGCTTGCAAGTAATTGTGACGACTATTCCCGGGTTTGCCGACAAGGGTGTTCCTGCTATAGAGATTACAGCTCTAGTTCGCCCGGACACCGGTGACTCCCATGCAGCCCCAGTGATTTTGGGCACGAATTGTAAAGCAGTGTACAACGCTTTCCAGAAGTTTCTTGAAGGAGATGTTGTTACACCTTCTGATGAAGCTGACATTCCACCCAGTCTCAAAGAGCTCTGTGATGTACTTTCTGTTGGTTATCGGCATGGGATGGTATATCACATAGTTGAGCGTCCAGTGGAGATTCCACCAGGGGGAGAGAGAGTCCTTAGAGTGGCCTCCCGCATTGCCTCTGAACTAATTGGAGATAGGAGTTATGTCCTCATAGAAACCCCTGAAGAAATGATTACTAAGAAGGGCTGGATGATTATTCTTGAAAGAAAGGATTGGAGGACCCAAGTGGCATTATCTACGGTGGAGACTGTCAAAAATTGCTCTTCCCACCCAGACATAATCGGTCATCATCAAGACGTAGCCCATCTATATCCTGTGCTTGGTGTCAACTCCTATGCTGAAGTGTGTCGGGTTGAAGTTAAAGAAAATTTGTCTACTCTCAAGTTTGATTTGAGCGATCCAAATCTACTAGAAACATGAAACCAGAAATTGACAAAGCAGCTATCAAGCATACTTGAAGTGTTCTCTACAGATGATATGGATGTCGGCTGCGCCAAGAGTGCTCAACACACCTTTCGTCTAACTGATGCTACACCGTTTCAAGAGCGGCCCCGACGGATAGCCCCAAAAGACGTTGATGAATTGAGACAGACCCTACACCAGATGAAAGGTCAAGGGATTACTGTGGACAGCAAGAGCCACTATGCTTCGCCCATTGTGGTGGTGAGGAAAAAGTGTGGATCGATCAGTCTATTGGGTCGATTCAAAGAAACATGTAACAGCTTTGATTTAGGTGCCGATCATCCTATTTTTCCCGAACGCTCGTGCGCTCGTATGAACTTGCGAGTGATTCTATAAGCTAATACGTTTCTATCCTAAAATGTACGTCCGTTCGTATGGCAGTTCGCGAATCAGACCTATGTCAGTTTCCATCCTGAATTTTCCGTTTCATTTCTCAGGTTGCAACATTGGTTTTGCCCTTTTTCCTTTTTTGTCTGGACGTAAATCCTTCTGATCTTGCGGCTGCGCACTACAAACTTACCTCATTAAAGTGCATTCTAAATATTTGGTTTTTTATTTTTCTTTATTTCATTCATTTTGTAGTAACCAACCATTAATGAATGCATTTGCATAAGTAAATCTTACTTTGTTTAATTTTTAGTTAACTTGCATTTTTTACTTGTGGATTTAATTTTAATATTTTGGCTTCAAATGGTAAAACTTAAAATTTTTTGTGTGGTTACCCACACCCTCTACATACAGATTGCTCTCAAAAATTAAAAAACGCCCAGCAACTTCTGCATGTTATGAGTCTAGAAACAGCCAAGATGGCGGGTCAGGTATTATCGGGCAGCCTGCAAACAGAAAGGGCCTTGTGACTGTGTTGCTCTGCATTCTTTGATTTCTGACCTTTCCGTGCCCCCAGCTCTGCTGTGTCTGTGCAAAATACAGCAGTAACCCACATCCTGCACTTTATCCCGCTCTCCTCTCCTCAGTAAGTGTAATGCATCTGACCAAAGATGAGCTAAAATAATTAAACAAAGCAAAGGTAAACAACTACACCAATAAATTCAAACTAAAAATATTATTCTAGTACATCAATTTAAAAATAAATAACAAAGGACATAAGTTTCTTTAATTAACGCAAATATATGGATGTATTGCAAAATAAAGGTTTACATGCAAAGGACTAATTAAGGTCCACATTAAAATGCTTTTATAAGGCATACATGAAATGTATTGAATCAGGTATGCATTGCCATACAATTTATGGCCTCGCCCATGCTGATACATGCAGTTCATTGGAGCTCAAGATGCGCAGACTCCTCCACATAGCCAAAAAACCTGTTCAAGAACAGCAATCCGACTGCTAAAAGGTGTCGGAAGTGGCTTTCTTTTAAAACGTATTTAGAGGTTGGAAAACTGCTCTCTGAATTACACGTAAACACATCCGATTATCCTAAGTTTTACGCTTTGATCCTAAGTTTTACGTTTGGATCCTAAGTTTTAGGTTTTGATCCTACAATTTAGGAACGAACTTCCGATGATCGTAAGAGCATATACGAAATCGTACGTAGGCTCGTGCGAGTCGGAAATGGCCAAAAAAACTGGAAAAAATGACTAACACCCACCCAAACTTACGATTCTCGATCTGAAATCAATTAACTTTTGCTCTTTGAATCGAGGGGTATGTGTAGACTATCGAACTCTGAATAGGCGAACCATACCTGATCAGTATACCTTGCCCAGGATTGAAGACGCTCTGGAGGCTTTGAATGGAAACTGTTGGTTCACTGTATTAGATCTACGATCTGGGTACTACCAAGTTCCCATGGCACCTGAAGATCAGGAGAAGATGGCAATTATATGTCCCTTGGGTTTCTTTCAGTTCACTTGCATGCCACAAGGCACCAGAGGTGCCCCAGCAACATTTCAAAGATTGACGGAGCGAGGGTTTTTAGCGATCTAGTGCCCCAGGAATGTCTTGTGTATCTCGATGACATTATTGTGTTCGGGTCTACTTTAGAAGAACATGAAGAATGGCTCATGAGAATACTTAATCGCCTGCGAGATGAAGGGCTGAAGCTGTCAGCGGACAAGTGCAAGTTATTCTGGTCATCAGTTGCCTATGTAGGTCACATTGTTTCTGCTGAAGGAGTCGCAATCGACCCAGCCAAAGTTGAAGCAGTGGTGAACTGGCCCCAACCTCAGAATATCACAGAGCTACGTTCTTTCCTTGGCTTTTGTGGATACTACCGACGGTTTGTAGAAGGTTATTCAGGAATAGCCAAACCTCTCCATGACCTGCTGAAGAGTGATGTAAGTGCTTCAGAGAAGCAAAAGAAGACTTCCAAAGCTCCTTTTGGGGACCGTTGGACTCCTGCATGTCAAGAGGCTTTCACTCAGTTGAAGAAGGTGACAGATGCACCCGTGCTAGCCAGGAATATCCATCAGGCCTTCGACCTGTCGCTTTCATCAGCCGAAGCCTCACCCTTAGCGAACACAACTATCCAGTTCATAAGTTGGAGTTTCTAGCACTCAAATGGGTTGTCATTGATAAGCTGCATGATTACCTGTACAACAACCCCTTGACCTATGTTCTAACTACAGCTAAGCTAGATGCCACAGGACGTCACTGGTTGGCAGCGTTATCCAATTATCAGTTCACCCTGAAGTATAAACCAGTCCCAAAGAAGAGAAGAAGGGTTTTTTTTTCCTGGCGGGGTCACACTGGGGGGGCCTCGTGTGTCCTCTGGGGAAAAAACTAGTAACCTCTAGAGAATACTCTGATAGAATATTTTTATTCTGGTGTGCAGGTATTATTTACAATAGTGTTTATACAGCATATTGCATCGTAATCAATGTCCTTGGCAGAAACTAGTACTTCAGTTTCTGCAATAGTGATAAGGTATAAACAGTCTTTGAATGAATGGAGAGAAAAAAGGGGGGGCTAAGGTCACTTGCCCGTCCTTAAAGTCCTGAGGTGTTTGCCTCACGTTTGTAGCAAAGTTGGGTCATAGCTCCTCAGTTTGTAGCCAGCTTTTAACCCTTCAAGGTTTGTAGCAAGTAATTTGTAGACTCCTTACAGACGCGTTTCGCCTGTGGCTTCTTCAGTGTGGGAGCCTATATTCCCTAGGCTGTAATTCCTAATAATGAACATGTACAGATACATATATAGTCATTACATGCAGTGAGTATATGCTTGGCTATTGTTTGTATAGGGAGAGCATGGTTTTGTTACTCACTGGCTGATGAGGGTGCCCCGTTGCTCGGATTGCTGGCATAGGAGGGGTTATTCGTGGTTTTGGTATACATGTTACTGTAAGAGAGCCCTATGTATTAAGATATGCTCCATGTATGGCTAGTTAATTTCTGCCGTCATGCATAATATGTGCTCACCTTAATAGTGTGTCATGCCCAGTATGTGGAGATCCGGGCCCTCCATGTCCCCAGGTGGGGTGTGTGGAGGGTAGCGCTGGTGAGCGGAATGCGCGAGGTCTGCGCTGGGTATTGTATCCGGTGTGTCTGATGATGGTGTCCGGTAGTATGATTGTCCGTCTCCGCGCTCGTCAGACCGCCAATGCAGGGTGGGAGGGATTTATTTCCCTACCTGTGCCTCTGCTGCGTCCCTGATTGGTGGAGTAATCAGGGGCGGAAGTACGCATTTAACGTACTTCCTTTCCGGCGGTCCCGCCCGGATCTCCAGTGATAGTGTCTCCGTTCCTGGGTGCCTCCATTTTGTAGGTTTATGCGCATGCATACTTTGCGGTGCGCTGTGTGTTAGACCGTCGCTTCTTTTGGCGGCGGCCATTGTATCGGTTATACATTATGCGCATGCGTACTAACAGTGCGCTGTGTGTTAGACCGTCGCTTCCTTCGGCGGCGGCCATTATGTTGGTTATACTAAGAGGTTGAATGGTCGCTGCTTATGGCGGCGGCCATGTTTAGGGAAGGTTAGTTCCAGTGTTCGGCTGGTTAGGGCTGCGCTTATTGGGGGTTACTCCTGGTGCTGTGGCAGCCTTGTGAGGAGGTGGAGACTTGGTTAGTTTGCGGGGCATAAGGTGAAATAATATTTTGTCAGGAAGCCGTGCAACGGGGGGTTCACCGCTGTGGATTAGTTGCCAATTATGCCGCTGTTATTATGGTGTATATATTAAGAAATGCAGAAGTATAAAAGCAAAAAACTGATACCGCAATGATGTAACTGCTTGGAAATACAATTATACATTGAATTCATACCATAAAAGTTACAGCGTGGTTTCTATGTTATTATAACATCTTGTGACAATATTGTTTACTGATGAACCAGTAAACAATATGTAATATATTTGAGGGATAAGGGTACCTCCGTTCTCCGTTTGGGGGGTGTGTGTGTCGATCAGGGTTAAATAGGGAAGAGAAAGGGAGGGAATTAGTTAGGATCTGCGCTGGGCACATGGTTGTTGGTAAGTTCTAGGAAAGAAGGGGGGGGGGACTCATGTTTGTTTGTAACTGTTGGTTCTTTAATTTCTCCCAGTGTGTGAAATTAGGTATGGGGCGGTGTAGGCGGGATGGGGTCAAGATATGTGTGTGGTACCTGGGGCTTTTTCAAAGGAAAGGAGAGAAACTGCAAGTCTCATTGAGACCTGGTGGGTAGGTCGCTTTCAATTTGACGATCCATTTGGTCTCCCTCTGTAGGGTTTGTTTCTGGATGTCCCCTCCCCTTTGGCCTATGTGTAGTCTATCCAGGGCTTGGAAAGTTGTACCTCTGGCGTCTGATGCGTGTTTCTTGAGGAAATGGCGTCCTATTGGTGTGGTGACGTTTTTATTTCTAATGTCCCTGATATGTTCCAGGATTCTTATTCTAAGTTTCCTATTAGTTTTCCCAACATAGAAATTACCACACGGGCATGTGAGGAGATAGATGATGTTAGGGGAATTGCAGTTTACAAAGTGCTTTATGGTGTGGGGTTGGTTGTTCGGAAGGATAAAAGTTTTGCCTTGCTTGAGATACTGGCATGCATTGCATCCCCCACAGTTGTAAAGGCCGTGGTTCTTGCAGCATTTGGTGTTTTGATCACTGTAGTGGCTTTTCACTAGTGAGTCCTTTAGCGACCTTGGTCTTCTGTATACTAGTTTGGGCATGTCAGGGACTATGTCCTGCAGGTCTTTGTCGTGAGTCAGTATGTGCTAATGTTTGTTTAGGATTCTTCTAATCGTCGTGTGTTGTTTGGTGTATGTCAGTATTATGGGAAGGGAAGGTTTTGTGCGTGTTTGCTTCTTCTGTGCGAAGAGGATGGTTTGTCGTTCTCTTTCAAGTGATCTATGGTATGCTCGTTTAAGTGTTTTCTTACTGTAACCCCTACATGTGAGCCTATCCCTTATTCCTGCTGCTGCTTCCTGGAAGTCTTTATCTGATAAACAATTCCGTCTGGCGCGTAAATATTCGCCGTATGGTATGCTTTGTTTTAACGGGGTCGGGTGTGAACTGGAGGCTCTCAGGATATTATTGGCTGCTGTGGGTTTTCTGTATAGTGTTGTGTAAATGTTTCCTTCTGTGTCCATACCTATTTTTAGGTCCAAGAAAGTTATTTCAGTTGTGTTGTAGTCCAGTGTTAGTTTTAGATTGAGTGTGTTTTGGTTGAGGAGTTCATGGAAGGTTCTCAATTCGGGTTCCGTCCCTTCCCAGAATATCAGAATATCATCGATATATCTGTACCAAGAGATCACTTTTTCTATGTGTGGGAGCATGTTCTCATCCTGCCATAGTGTTCTTTCCCACCAGCCTAAATATAGGTTGGCATAGGTTGGTGCACAGGTTGTGCCCATAGCGGTGCCCTGTATTTGATGGTAGAGCTGTTGTTTAAAAAGGAAAGTATTGTGTGTCAGTATGAAGTTGAGTAGTTTGATGAGGAATGAGCTATGGTCATATTGATTTATGTCGAGTTGGTCAAGAAAGGTTTTGACCGCCCGTAGGCCCATGGAGTGTGGTATGCTCGAATAGAGCGCTTCCACGTCAAATGATACCAGGATTGTGTTTTTGGGTAAACTGAGTCCCTCCAGTATTCGTAATAGATGAGGCGTGTCTTTGACATAGGAGGGTAAAGTTTGTACATGAGGTTGTAAGTGTGTGTCAATGTACTGGCTAGCTGTGCAGGTGAAGGATCCAATTCCCGACACTATGGGCCGGCCTGGTGGGTCTACAAGGGACTTGTGGACCTTAGGTAGGGCGTAAAAGGTTTGTGTTACTGGTTTCTCAATCGTCAAGAACTCTGCTGTTTGCTTGCTAATGATTTTGTGAGTTCTAGCGTGTTCAATGAGTGCTTGGTATTCCTGTTGGTCCTTCTGTAGACGTGTCATAGGAATTCTCTTATACCACTCCTTGTTGTTGAGTATCTTTTCACACATTTTCTCGTATTGTGTTTTGCTCATGATGACAGTGTTGCCCCCCTTATCAGCTGCTTTTATGACTATATCGGGGTTGGATTCTAGTTCCCTGAGTGCCCTTTTCTGGGATGTGGTGATGTTGTTGGGTCGGTGTCCAGTTTTGGAGAGTCTTTCTATGTCATAGGTGACCAGATTCACAAAGGTCTTAATGCTCGCTTGTAGTTGTAGGGGGGGAAAATACGTGGATGGTTTTCTGAAAGGTTTCGTGGGGGTGGGGGTGGTGTTGGTCGTGGTGGTGGCGGGGAGGTGGGTGGTGAAGCCATGTATTACTGGTGGGGTTTGTGAATTTTGCTCTTCAAGTAATTCGGGTAGGGTCTCCAGGGCCTGGTTGTCACTTGGTGTGAGGGTTGTATTTGTTTCTGGTTCTGAACTGTTTCGGTACTGGTATTTAAGCAATGCCCTCCTGGCGAAGAGGTGGATATCTTTTGTTATTTCAAATCTGTCGAAATTGGTTTGTGGACAAAAGTTAAGGCCCAGTTCCAATACCTGATTTTGCTCCTTGGTTAGGGGCCATGCCGCCAGGTTGACTATTTGTTTTTCCATTGTCAATTTGTTTTGGTTCTTTCTTGGCTCCCTGTTTGTATGGCTGGTCTTTTTGGTTGTTGAATTTGGTGTGTGTGTGGTGGATACTGGTTTATGTCTAAATCTAAAAAACTTTCCTCTGAGGAAGTTTCACTGGTCTGTTGGTCTGGTGTGGGGAAAGTCTTTCTTTTTTCTGGGAGTCTTCCCTGAGCCCCCCTGGGGTCTTGGGTATAAGTTTGGTATGGTCTTTGGTCCCGTCTGTATTGTCCCCCTTTATATCCAGAGTAGGTGGGGTCCCTTGGTTGTTGTCTTTGGGGGCGATCCCTGATTTGGGGTGCCCCCCACCTATAGGCTCTGCCTTCCTGATATGCCTGTAGGTCCCTCTCGAATTTCCTGGTCTTGTTTTCCCAGACTTCCTTATTCAGTTTTCCTATGTCTTTAGTGATCTGGGTATTTTTGGTATCAAAGTGAATCCAGTCCTGGTGTGTATTTAATTCTGTGCATTTCTCGCTATACTCCCTTTCTATTTCCCTTAATTGTGTATCCTGTTGTTCAATCAGCAATTGTAGCATTCTGGTGGAGCATTGGTGTAGGTTTTCTTCCCATTTTGATTTAAATGTGGGATCTATATTGTATATCTGAGGGAAGATCCTGATCCTTAGTCCCAGTGGTATTATATTTTCTTCCAAGTATTTTTTTAGAAATTCTATGTTCCAGAAAAGTTTTGTCTTTTTGTATAGTATCCTCTCAAGATTGGTGAATTTGTTCTGTATGTTAGTATGTGTAGAGTTACCCTGGGGTGTGTCTACGGATATTCTTGAGAACTCTTTTATCATTTGGTCCCAGTTTGAGCCACTTAGTTGTGTCATACTAAGTTATGTGCGTTTGGGTACCCTTTGTGAATGTGGGGAGCCTGCTGATTCCTCCTGTTGCGGGCCTTCGCCCTTGGGAACGAGTTCCCAATAGGATGCACGAGGGTTGGGGGAAGGAATTGAGGTTCCGTAGGTTTGTGTACCACTCGTTTAATCAGAGTAATGAGGTTTATTGGGCCTTTTGTGGGCCACAATAGACCTCGCGCATTCCGCTCACCAGCGCTACCCTCCACACACCCCACCTGGGGACATGAAGGGCCCGGATCTCCACATACTGGGCATGACGCACTATTAAGGTGAGCACATATTATGCATGACGGCAGAAATTAACTAGCCATACATGAGCATATCTTAATACATAGGGCTCTCTTACAGTAACATGTATACCAAAACCACGAATAACCCCTCCTATGCCTGCAATCCGAGCAACGGGGCACCCTCATCAGCCGGTGAGTAACAAAACCATGCTCTCCCTATACAAACAATAGCCAAGCATATACTCACTGTATGTAATGTCTATATATGTATCTGTACATGTTCATTATTAGGAATTACAGCCTAGGGAATATAGGCTCCCACACTGAAGAAGCCACAGGCGAAACGCGTCTGTAAGGAGTCTACAAATTACTTGCTACAAACCTTGAAGGGTTAAAAGCTGGCTACAAACTGAGGAGCTATGACCCAACTTTGCTACAAACGTGAGGCAAACACCTCAGGACTTTAAGGACGGGCAAGTGACCTTAGCCCCCCCTTTTTTCTCTCCATTCATTCAAAGACTGTTTATACCTTATCACTATTGCAGAAACTGAAGTACTAGTTTCTGCCAAGGACATTGATTACGATGCAATATGCTGTATAAACACTATTGTAAATAATACCTGCACACCAGAATAAAAATATTCTATCAGAGTATTCTCTAGAGGTTACTAGTTCTTTCCCCAGGGGACACACGAGGCCCCCCCAGTGTGACCCCGCCAGGAAAAAAAACCCCTTCTTCTCTTGCACTATTGTGGCCCACAAAAGGCCCAATAAACCTCATTACTCTGATTAAACGAGTGGTACACAAACCTACAGAACCTCAATTCCTTCCCCCAACCCTCGTGCAGTCCCAAAGAACATTGGAGCAGATGCCCTGTCTAGGCGGCCAGGATTGACTCCTGCTACTGGAGAGACTGAATGGGAAGAAGTCCCTGGTCCTGGCGTTAGAGCCCTATGTGCCATGACTGCAGTAACTGAAGATCAAGTGGCTTTCTCTGAGATGTGACTTATTGATTCCATGGAAGGTGGACCAGAGGCTGTGCCAGACATGTTCGCCTATCCTGCTGCACAGGGGTCATTTGAGAACTGTTCCATACCCCCAAAGCAGATGATCAGAAGTCAGAAGGCTGACTCAGTAATTGGACCTCTATACCAAGCAGTACATGCCAAAGACCCTACACTGTTGAAAAAGTATTTTCCCAATGAGTGTGGTCAGTTCTTACGAGATTGGGAGAAGTTTGAGATAGACAAAGGCCTACTCTATAGTGTGGTTTTGTATCATGATCATCCTGGAAGGCGTCAACTAGTTCTCCCCTATTGTTTCCAGAGACTGGTCTTCAGAAGTCTACATGATTATTATGGTCACCTGGGACCTGAGAAAACATATGGCCTGGTGCAAGATCGATTCTACTGGACCAAGATGAGAGATACTGTGACCAGTTTATGCAGGCGATGTCTACAGAGGAAAGCTTTGCCAGCTCGAGCTGCCCCAATGGAACACATACAGAGTTCGGGTCCCATGGATTTGGTCTGTATGGACCTTTCTCTGCATTGACAATGACTCAGGAGGAATTGGAAATGTATTAGTAGTGACCGACCACTTTACCGGCAACGCTCAAGCTTTCCCCACTAAGGATCAAAGAGCAGTTACTGTCGCTCAAGTGCTTTGGCAGAAATATTTCATCCATTATGGTCTACATCACAGACTGCATTCAGACCAAGGCAGAGACTTTGAGAGCAAGTTAATCAAAGAATTACTTCAGCTATTGAACATTCGGAAAAGTCGGACTACGCCTTATCACCCAGAGGGTGATGCTCTTCCTGAGAGATTCAACCGGACCTTTCTTGATATGCTGGGTACCCTGGAAGTCCAAGACGAGCAGTCCTTGAGTCAACAGGTTGAAGCTATGGTACATGCCTACAATATCACTAGACACGAGAGTACAGGATTTTCACCCTACTTTCTGAAGTTTGGAAGAGAGACGAGATTGCCCATTGATATCCTCCAAGGAGTTTCAACTGATGGAGTTAGTCATCAGAACCATTATCAATATGTGGCTCGTCTGAAAGATTCCCTCGAATCAGCGTATCGCCTTGCTGAAGAAAATACAGCTAAAGTAAATGCTGGAAATTAGAGACGCTTTGCTTTAGTGTACAAGTTTCCTGGGATCCCAGTATACAAAATAAAGGGACCAGAAGGTAGAATAAAAGCCTGGCATTGAAACCACTTGCTGCCTATCCCTCAAATTGAAAATGACAATGGCTCAGAAGATTTTGCAGTGAGTGATCCGCCTCAGCCTTAGGCAGATTCCACTTCTGATCTGCCAGATACTAATGAGAGTGATTGGACTGCAGTTCCTGAAGTCACTAGCCCAACTGCTCCTGCCCCTTCAAGAGAGTTGTTGAGTTCTAGCTCTCCAGAGTTTGTGCCTCAGTCAGTGATTACACCCAGACAGAAGCCTAATCCTGCTATAGAACCAGCACCATCCCTGTCCATGACTCACAATCCTAGTTCAGGGCTTGAAAACACTGGATTGCCTCAGAGGGGAGTACGGCGAGAGGAAAGAGTTACACATGCTCCACCCATTTTTACCTATGATAATTTGGGAGATTCCAGGTTTATCAGTCAGCCACAGCTGTATCATGCTTGGGTAGGTAACATTTTGTTATTAATAGGTTAGCGCAATAGCCTGTCTTAAGTGGGCGTTTATCATCACCCCCCCCACCCCCCAAAAAACAGTCCTACAATTAATTTCACTTATATCAGTTATTTCTTCTTATGGCACATTGCATATCAGTTCTTTCCTTTTATGTTTTGCATCCTGCTCCTCTGTGTCCATATTTTTGAGATTTTGTTCTGGGGGTTTGTCTAAAAGAATAACCTTTCTTAATATGTCCCTCTGTAAGGCATCACTGAATAGATCAAATGTATCTTTTAATTTTTACTGTACTTTTATCCCCACTTGAAGGACATGAAACACATGAATTAGAAATCACTATAAATGGCATGCACTGAACTGGCACTTATGATGTGTCAGGAATTGTGATGTGTGTCTCTGAAGATACAACACTGTGCTTGAAATCTTAGTGGCAGACACCTATATTGCGCACAATCCTCCTGTCATGACAGACCTGACAGAAGCAGCTTGGGCATTAAGTGTCTGCTCACAAAGCTTTCAAGCACAGGGATGTAACTTTCAGACACACACATCACAATCCCTCGTTCGTCATGGGTGCCAGTTCTGTGCATACCAAGTGTCACGATTAACTTATCTGCCTGATCGCGCAGTGTGCCCGGGTCTCTGACAGTCACCAGCCACATCTGCTCATGGCTGCATGCCCTCTGGTGGTGCTGCAGACAGAGCGCCTGCCGGAGGATTAGTCAACCCTTTAAGTGCCAGACCACGTTTCACTATTTTGCGCTACACATGTTCAACCTTGATTTCTGAAGGGATTTCCAGGGATTTCCCAGGAAAATTATATATTGTTTTTTTTCAGCAGAGTCTGGGCTTCAAAATGAAATGTCTTGTACAGCCTTTTTTAGTGTATTCTCAATACTTTTGGGTGAAATATGTGCAAATAAAATTAAAAAAAAATCTATTTTTTGCAATTAGTTTTTTGTAATAAAAAATGTAAGTTTGTCAATAAAATCTTATTGCGTTTGAAACCCCAATTTCTCCCGGTTACAGCGGTACCACATATGTATAGGTAGACACCCTTTCCTGCCCAGGAGATTCCCCCAAACTGAAACAGAGCTTTACGAGATTTTTAGATAACAAACAACTGTGATATGCGCTATGCGCACCTTGCAGTTTTTTCCAGAAAAACAACCCTTTACATTTGAAATACCCCCACATATTCTCTGGAAGTACATGCCTCAAGCTTTCTTGTCGTACCAGGCTTGTTTAAATTTAAAGCTAATCCTTGACATTGCATCCTTCACGTTTCTAAGGGCCTTGGATGGCTCAGAGATATTAAAAGATAATTTGCATAGCTCCGCCTGCTGCAAGGATAGATGTGTAATGCTATCTGTCCTTGTATTGGGTACTGTGCAAATACTTTCCGTTGTAGGAAAGCTCCTCATTTCCTTTACCTAAGTAGAGGGTTTTTTGGTCTCTTTAACCCCCCTATAATAAGCCTAACGTGGGTCTCTCCACATACTGGCTTGCGACTCTGTTTTGGTACTCCCCATACAGCCAGAAACATCTGCCCTAGTGCTGATGTGAGCCTAAAGTTTGAAACATGTGTCCACTAGTTGGATGTGTATGGCTGTGTAAATTTAAAGCTAATCCCTGGTATTGCACCCCTTTGAAATTGTATATTTTTGTGTGGCAAAGTGATGTCTTAAAGGTGCTAAGCACCTTGTCTAATGTTACCAAAAGTATTAATCTGTTGCTGTTGGCAATGTACATCAAGTGCAGAGAGTTGAACAGAACATTGCTGCTGGGCATGTGTAAGGTTGAGTGAACTTCCTCACCTCAGCAGTGGCCATAGCAGCAGTGTTCTGTGTGTAGTTCAGTTAATATACAATGATTTATATATATATAATCTCTGCGGGACTTAAAAATATAGGCCTTTCTCGTTCACCACATGCTCATTTTATCTCCTTGTGGTTAAACCTCCACCTAGTATAGTAAGCAACGTACCAGATTGATTCTGTAACACACTTTTTATAACTATCCAATGATTTAACTTTCAGGAGAATTTCTCAATGGTAATAACTTTTTCTTGATTTCAATTAAAATATAACTCCCATTTTATTTATATTTCCATGTAAAACAAAAAGGATATGAGCACACATCGTGTAAAACTGTTAGGTAAGTTCCAGGTCACACGCAGATTCTCAAGTTCTGCTTACCAGATTAAAACTTGCAAACGGCACAGAAAAATATATCTTAGGCGAGGAGAAGCTATACTCCTTTGCTTGATCTCACCCCTTGTGCTGCGTATTGCAAATACCGAATGGCAATACGTAGCACAAGGGGTGAGATCAAGGAAAAGAGTGTAGCTTATATATATAAATCATTGTATAGTAACTGAACTGAATACTTATATAGCTTATGTGACTGAGCTATCTTTCTCCAGCGCAGAGGACATTACTAACACAACATATATATAATCGATATTGCAATCAGCGCGGATTCCAAAACTGGAGTTTGCCACCAGGGGGGCACTGCCACTTTTGTTGGGGGGAAGGCTATCCCTAAATATCCCCTGGGGCCTGCAATTGCCCGCCACTGGCACCTGCATTGTAGTCTTCTGAGTGGGGCACCAGCAATACCCTGGGTGACAGTGCAAGTGCATCACACTTACTGAGGAGATGAGAGTGAAATAAAGTACAGGGGGGCAGGTTGTAGCTGTGCTTTGCTCAGACAGAGCAGAGCTGGGGTCAGGAAAAGGTCAGCAATCCCAGAATGCAGAGCAGCACAGTCAGAGAGCACTTCCTCTTTGCCTGATGTCCCATGAGCCGCCATCTTGAATGTTTAAAGGCTCATAACATGCAGTAGATGCAGGTAGGATGATTTTTAATGTGGGCAATCTCTATGTACAGGGTGTGGGATACATATAAGATAGACTTATTCAGAGTGAAGGACCGCTTTAAGGGGATTCTCCCTATGCAACTTCCTGATTAACCTCTCTGCATGAACATCTGTAGCAGGAACTCAACTCCTCTCTTCAGGACCCCCTTACCCCTTCCAGTCTACCAGATATTGAAGAGAATTCCGGAGAAAACGGGAATCCAGAATTCAGGAGATTTCGAACTCTTACTGACCATCAACTAAAATAGCAGGAGGAGATGAGTGGGCCTCCACTCCCTTAGCAGACTTAAGGAGGGAAACATAAAAGGAGTTACAAATTCTTAAAGATGGTGGAAGTTTGAATCTGTATGTAACCTGATTTTCTTTTGTAGGGTGGGAAAAGGACTGATATATTATGGTCCTAATTTAGCTGA
This sequence comes from Gastrophryne carolinensis, assembly GCA_027917425.1. Lineage (NCBI taxonomy): Eukaryota > Metazoa > Chordata > Amphibia > Anura > Microhylidae > Gastrophryne > Gastrophryne carolinensis. The sequence continues at coordinate 308,099,174 of CM051236.1, read as the reverse complement.
AGGTTGGTGCAGAGTTAGATTCTTGGTGGAGAGCCAGATTCATTCCCCAATTTTATAGTCTGGATTACTAGACCGGTGGCAATCTGGAAAAGTTTTCTGTTGACTAGTAGCCCGGGTTAGATTTTGTTGAATCTTGTCCCACAAATTAGGCCATTGGGACAACATTCCTCTAGAGAGGGCAAGTCCGATAATGCAGAAAATGAAAGATCCCTCCCAAATACACAGTGGAATGGGGACACCCCAGTAGATGAATGAATAGCATTGTTAAAAGCGAACTCTGCAAATGGAAGATATTGCGACCATTCTGATTGGATATCAGAGACAAAACAGCGGAGGTACTGTTCTAAAGATTGATTGGTCTTCTTTGTCTGCCCATTGGACTGAGGATGAAAGGCTGAGGATAAGGAGACAGAGAAACCCAATCGAGTACACAACGCTCTTCAGAAATGCGATACAAATTGTACTCCCTGATCTGAAACTACATATTCAGGAATTCCATGGAGACGGAATACATGGACTAAAAATTGTTGAAATAGTTCTTGGGCTGTGGGTAACTTACTAATGAACTAATGAAACAAAATGTACCATTTTACTAAACCGATCCACCACCACCCAAATGACAGTAAACTTCTGAGATGGTGGAAGATCGGGAATAAAATCCATAGCAAGATGCGCCCAAGGCCGTGAAGGAATGGACAAGGGTACCAACGATACTTCAGGGGCACACCTTACTGGGGGTGCAGATTTTACAAGCCTGCGCAAAAGATTGCGCATCTTTTCTCGAGGAAGGCCACCAGACATAGCAAGATAAAATTGCTATTGTTCTCCTAACCCCCGGGTGGCCCACTGTCTTGGAGTCGTGAAATTTCTGCAGAACCGCTAGATGGTGAGACAAAGGTACAAACAGGACAAGGTCAGGTTTACCCGGAGGAGAATATGCTTGAAACTGGCATAGTTCTGAGAGATCAGGTTAGATAACGGCTACCACCTTGTGCTGTGGAAGGATAGGCAATTACTCTCTTCAAGGGGATTTGGAATGGGAAAACTTCGGGATAGAGCATCCGCCGATAGAAAAAACTTTCTGGAAAAGAATGCTCAAGGATGTAACCATTCTGGGGAGCCACTATATTGAGAAAGAACTGCCCCTACACCAAGCTCAGAGGCATCAACCTTGACAATGAAAGCCCGTTGGCAATCAGGATGAACCAATACTGGGGCTGAGCTTAAAGCCAAATTGAGATTCTCGAAGGCTTGAATGGATTGATCTGGCCAGGTAGAGGTAAATTCCCCCTTTTTAGTGAGGTCCGTGAGGGGAGCTACTATAGTAGAGAAGTTTTTGATGAACCTTCTATAAAAGTTTGCAAACCTCAAAAACCTCTGTAACCCCTTAAGGTCTTTAGGCTGTTCCCAATTGAGAACGGCGGTTACCTTAGCCTGATCCATGGTTAGAGATTATGTACCCCAAAAATGGGACTTCAGAAACTTCGAAAACACATTTTTTGAGCTTGGCGTAAAGACAATTCTCAATTTCTGCAATACCAGACGAACATGTTCTCGGTGTTCAGCTAGGGTTGGAGAGAAGATCAAAATATCATCCAGAAAAATCACTACAAAACGAACCAAGAACTCTCTAAAAACTTAATTTACAAAATCTTGGAAAACTGTCAGAGCATTGCAGAGACTGAATGGTATTACGAGATATTCATAATGCCCGTCTTGGGTAATAAAGGTGGTTTTCCATTCGTCGGATTCTAATCAAATTATAAGACCCTCTCAGGTCAAGTTTAGTGAAAACCTGGGGGTATTTATTCTTAATTGTAATCTTATTCCGACCCCGGTAATCAATACAGGGACGAAGATCCCCATCCTTCTTCTCCACAAAGAAAAACCCTGCACCAGCTGGTGAAGTGGATGCTCAAATAAATCCCTTCTGAAGATTCTCTGCTATCTACTGCTTCAAGGCATTACTCTCCGCCCGAGTTAAATTATATATCGTTCCCCTGGGAGGTATAGTTCCAGGGAGAAGGTCGATGGGACAATCAAAAGGTCTATGAGGAGGGAGTACATCAGCGTCCTTTTCAGAGAATACATCCGCAAAATCTGCATAGGGAGAAGGGATTCCTTCTGAAGTCAAGTGAGTGCCACATATGGGTAACTCTAAACATGTCTGAAAACATTGTGCCCCCCACTTGATAATCTGTCCAGAGAGCCAGTAAATTTGAGGATTATGTTTGGACAACCAGGGCAATCCTAACACCAAAGGGGTGAGGGGCATTTTAATAAGGAGAAAACTCAACTATTCAGCGTGACCAGCCCCAACCCTAATGAACCCTAATGAGGGGTTCTAAAATGAATCATACCCTCGAGAAGAGGGGTATTATCAATAACCATGACCCTATTGGCTTTAGATAAAGGCTGTAACAGAATTTTCATGGTTTGTGCTTAATCTCTACAGGCAGAGTAAAATGGGCACCATTAAGCGGAGGTACCTTGCAGTCTAGGTGGGTTTCCTCGACCTCACCTAGGCTCTGAAGTTTTCCAATGGCTGCTTCTTGGGGCAGGCTCAGACTAGACTGTCTCCCCTTCCACCCGACGCCTCCGTCTCTCGGCCTCTGAGAACTTGGAGGTACCCAATTGCATGGGCTCATAGGGGGAATCGAAACTTTGGACTTTGTACAGGTTTCCGGATGAACCCCTTTTTCTGCACGTCTTTCCCGGATGCACCGATCAATGTGAATAGACAACTGCATGGTCCCATGCAAGGTGTTTGGTACGGAATGGTTCACCATGGCATCCTTTATGGCATCTGAAAGGCCCCACCGAAATTGCCCACAAAAGGCTGGATCATTCCAGCGGGAGTCCACAGCCCAACGCTGAAATTCGGAGCAATACTCCTTAGCCTGACGCTGACCTTGACATAGGGACTTGGCGTCCTCCATAGCTCCCCTGTCAGAATCATAGTAAAGAATCTCCATGGCTTTGAAGAATTCATCCACCGACTGTCGAGCAGGCGTTTTGAGGTGAAAGTCCAAAGGCCCAAGATTGAGGATCTCCATGGAGGAGGGAGTTGACAAAGCCCACCCGATGCTCCTGGGAGCCAGAAGCACGGGGTCAAAGCTGAAAGTACAGTTTACAGGCATCCCAGAAATTAGCAAATTTACTCCAGTCCTCTGAACATTTTTCAGGAAGGGCAATCTTAGGATCCGATGGATAAGTGACTTCTGCCCCTTGGTGTTCCGGTGTTCCTGTTTTGGGGGGTGCCATGCATTATTGCTTTTGTGAGGGGTGCCATTTATTTAATGCTGTTGTGGGGGGTGCCATGTATTTAATGCTGTTGTGGGGGTGCCATGTATTAATGCTGTTGTGGGGGGTGTCAAGTATAAATGCTGTTGTGGAGGGTGCCATGTATTTCATGCTGGGGTGAGGGGTGTCATGTATTAAACTGGACATTCTCCCTTAATAGAGCCACATCTTATATGCTTCCCCCACCCTGTATATACAATTTGCCCATATTAAAAATCATCCTAGCTGCACCTAGTGCTTTTTCTGAGCCTTTGAACATCCAAGGTGGAGTATCATGGAGTATCAGGCTGTCTATGCTGACTATGATGCTCTGCATTCTGGGATTGCTGTCCTTTTCCTGACCCCAGCACTGCTCTGTCTGTGCAAAGCATGGCTATAACCCCGCCTCCCTGAAATTCCCCCACTCCTCCTCTCCTCAGTATGTGATACTTCTTAGGCAAGATGGTGGTGCCCATATCCTAGAGTCCTGAACAGAGTTTCAGCCCAGTGGGGGAAAGAGTAGTAAGTAAGAGGCTGAAAACTTAAAATCTATTAATTTTAGATGCTGGGGAATAGTTTTTAAGTGTTTTTAATTAAATGATGCTTGAAGGTCCGGTTTAATGCTGGGGTGAGGAGTGCAATGTATTTAATGCTGTTTTTGGTTCAGTTATTATGATTGCTTTACAATATCCAGATTTTAGAATACCTCACAGCCAGGATTGTTAGCTAACCCCCTGTCAGAGTAGCACACTCACCAAGCCAGCCTAGCTCTACAGACAAATTCAGCACAGGAAATGCGCACAGTGGTATCCCCTACTTTTCACACATTCCACCATTGAAAGGGAGTGCCGCTGTGCGCACTTCCTTTTTTACATTTTTTTTTTTTACTTTTATTAATTATGACTTTTGTTCTATTTTAGTGCTGAAGTCAAGGTATCATATTTATTGCTGGAGTGTAGTGGGGGAGGGGAACCATGTGCTACTGTGATTAACCCCTGAAGCCCTGAGCCTTGTAGATACAAATGGATGTCATTTCATTTCTGGGGGAAAGATTGAACGCCCAGCACTGGAGTCAGCCGTTCCTAGCAACTGGATTGCGGTGGAGGTAAGTGCTTTTTTTATTTAACCCCTCCGCCTCAGTGCACAGTCTGCTATGGGGAGATGAGGGGACTCTGTCACACAGTCTGTGATGGGGGTGATGGGGGCTCGATCTAACAGTCTGCTGTGGGGTGATGGGGGGGTTCTGTCACGGTCCACTATGGGGTGATGGGGGGATCTGTCACAATCTGCTATGGGGTGATTACCGACCCAAACTTCTACAGGTTCGCCCAACACTATTCCCTAACCTTCAAATTCAGTGGCTCCCAAACTGTGGTAGGCCACCATTGGGGGTGGGGGTAAATGAACTGCTGCTTAGTGAAAAGCTGAGTTAAAATCTGAGCAGCACCTTTAAAGTAAAGGTACTAAAACTTTAGTATTATAGAGGCAAATAATGTGGTTGGGTGGATTTGGCTCACCCACAATCATGATGCTGAGAAAAAGGCCTACATGTAATTGGATAATATCAGCCTGTTTAACCCTATGCTGTAATGTTTTGACAAGCAAAGTGTGCTTGTGTCCTGCCTGAGGGACCCAAGCAGATTTAACCCTATGCTGAAACATCCTTATGAAGCATTTGTGCCTGTGTTGTTACAAGTAATTCAAGTTTATTTGGCCTGTGAACTGTGTATTTGACCATGATGTGGATTAAAGCATTAAACTTTCTTTTCATGACCCTCTGCTAATAAAACAAGCTGATGCTCTTACTGAGTGTCTCTCTACTAAGATATCATCTTGTCAGCTCCCCATACTGCAGTCCCATCGACCCTTGCCCTCAGCTACTATACCTGTGTGCTTTGACATTGCCTGAGATAAGTTGACACAGTGACATATGTTGGATGCCAATTAAAGCTGACCATGATTGCAGTGCATCTGGTTGCCTTGGTGCTGCTTCTAACTGCGGATCCTCTTTGCTAGATTTTTACAGATCACTTTTCCTGTCTCCTATACTTTCATGTTAGCTCCTTCTCTTTGTCCATATGACTTCTCTGTCGGTGCCACTCCTTTTAAAGTGGAACAACACTCAGGAATTTCACTCTCCCTGGTATTGCTCCTCTTAGGTTGGGCCTCACCTTCCTGTCACTCCCATGGCGCAAGCGCAGCTGAAATCGAGTGAGCTGATTAGCGTGTTCGACTTTGCTTGGCTCCCTTTGGCTTTGCTAGCTGCTGAGCTGAGTGGCTAAGCAGTCGGAAGAAGCAGAGTATGCCATCGGCTGCATCCCGTGCTCAGTCTCCAGCTGTGGCGTACCTGCACCAACTATTCAGAAAGGCCTGGCACGGGCACACACACACCTTGAGATGAAAGGAGGGCTCCAGGAGCCAGTAAGTGAAACTGGGGAGTCTTTTATTCTCCAGGTCCTCCTTTGTTCCTTTTTAACCTCTCACTGCTGGGAGAGTAATTTCTCTGTCTCTGTTCTCTGTGTTCTGCTTGTACGATAACCTCTTCATCCCCCTACTGAATCACATGTTTAATTTTGCTTTAGAAACCTGTGGCTTACCTCTGCTTAGGCTGCCATTAACCCCTCCCACTCTAATCAGGCTTCACAAAATGTCGTTAAAAGTAAAAATTACTGCAGATCTGCTTAGTAACCTCTTGCAGGAATCCATATTTGGAATGTCAGCTGCCATAACACCTCCCCAAGCAAAGCATGAAAGCATAATAACCAGATTTTGTTAACCAAAAATTGAGGAGGGACACTGTTAGAGGGAGGCTAACCTGCCACACATGTACACTGATTTTTCAGCATACAGCTTCCTTTAATTTGCAATCAGCTCATGCAGATTGTTAAGTATGCACTGGTTGGGGTGTTCAGCATCAGGAATACCAAGTCAATGGATATTCCCTTTGGGAGTGGGGGATGGTGTAAGTACACTTGTGAGCATATACTTCCGAGGCGAGGATGATTGTAGATCCATTTAAAATAACCCTATTATGAATGGGGAAGCCTGTCCTGTGGCAAAGGCTCCCCTTGCTCCTCCTTTACTTCACATCACTGTGCTCCTTCAAAATGATGTACTATTGTAGCCAAGTCTTTGTTCTGCTAGTGTGGAACATTCTTTGTACGGCAGCATTGCTAATAGAGGGGCTTACAATGTGGCCAGGGAGTTTATAGCTTTGCCGCTTTACCTCCCCGGGAAGGCTGTTTTTGGAGTTATCAGACAATTAGAAAATAGAAAGCCGTATGAAAAATGGTCAGGAAACCCTGCATCAATCTCCCCTGAAGCTCCATCGTCCCCCATAAATGTGTTCATTCCAGCAAGAAAACCCCCTTCGGAATAGATCCCTGGAATCCCATCCACCGCCCCAATAGAAATACTCCTTATTGGATTTCTTGTCCAAACTCTCAAGCCTAATCATTCATTTGTGTATCTCACTTCCCTTGACTCAAAAAAGGTACAGACTCCAGCATTAAAAAAAACTCTTTCTAATATTGTATAATTAATGTAACTTTCATAGGAAGTTTAACAACATTAATCATAAATATATTTTATGTTCTTTCAATCTAACGCCCTTGTTTATAACAGTGATAAGTAATAGCCCTGTGTTATAGTGGTGATAGATGATGAGTTCTGCAATCTCCCGTGTCCCTTATACACGGTGTCTTCATGCTGCTCTAAGTCAATAACTGGTGGCTCAGCGGGCTTATGGGTAAGTATGAAGATGCCGGCGCTGCAAGGAGGAACTGTGGGGTTACAGTTTATTATAGACTTTATGTTATTGCCTGGACAGGAACTTTAAGAGAACATTCCAGTCAAAGGGATACATTATCCTGTGTTCTTCTCTGTTCTGTGTTCTTCTCTGTCCATGCTGAATGTGAGGGGCTGCATCTTTTATTCAACCTGCTTTGTATTAGAGACCAAGTGAACCCCCCCCCCCCCCCCAATATACTGGGCCACCTCAGCAGCAGAGGATGACTTATATATGCATTCTTTAGTATAAGGAGCAAGGTCAGCTGGGTTTATCAGGGAATGCAAAGTGCTGGTGAATGAAATATCCTGCCCTTGACAGCCAGCATGGGGCAAACAGAAAGAAAATAGTAAAAAAAATCTATAAAGTTTGTGGGTATTCTGCTTGGTGTAGAAAATCGTTGTTTAAAATGAAATATTTGAAATTGTGAACCTGGCTCAAGACCAGTTTTCAAATTGCTTATATGGCCTGTGCTCCTCAAAAGGTTAAGCACCACTTTAAGTTATTTGGTCAGAAATTGTATTACAATAAATATGATTTATGTTCTATATAAGTAGCCCTATTGTTTATATAATGGTGGAAAAAAGCAAGATGCTACCATTTTACTACAAGTAAGGACATGATAAAACTAAGGAGTCAGAGTAGGGCTTTGGCTTACCAACTCCAAAGCCCTGCTTCCAACCCTCAGTCCTGTTCAACAAATGACCCACTTCCCAATTCATGGTACCAGGACTCCTCCAAATGGTGCCTTGGAATGGTTGCTTGGGAAGGTTACTTCTAGTTCAGGGACCTGACCTTCCATAGTGTAATCCACTGTACTAGCTTACTTTCCTCGTTCCAATCCTCCTACACACAATGTACTGAGCCTCCCAGACAAGTGGGACTCTTCTTGTAATGTAACATACATATGTTCATATCTACAGATTTCCTTGAGTAGATGGTTGCTGCACGTAGTAAGGTAAGTAAGTTGGGCGAGAAACCTGTGAAGTCTACCAAATTTGAATGCCTGTCTTCTAGGAGACCAGACTGATGCTGGGAGATGCCTTGAGTGGAGTAATGCGGTTGCATTGCTGCACATAAATCTTTTTTTAAACAGGACTGGGAAGCCTGTGAGGCCTGTCACCATTGGAAGTCTGGCTGCCGGAAGACCAGACCATAGTGGAGTCTCAAAAGATTCCTGATTTCTTGAGTGTACTGTTGCAGCTGCATGGCTGCACGTAAAGCCTTTTAAAGGGGCCTGGGAAGCCTGTGAGACCACCACCTCTGGAAGCCTGGCTGCTGGTCAACCAGACCAGAGTGGTGGATCAAGGCTTCCTGAATTCTTGCATGTAATTAATAGGCTAGGGTTTTGGGGGAGGTCAGGCCTTGTGTCTAATTTCAGTTGCATGGCTCCATTCAAAGCATAAAAAATATTTCAATGTAAAGTTCGACTTCCTTGTTTGCACCTTGTGGAGTACTGGACATTGATCCCCATGTCGTCTGGTCAGGGCCAGCTCCAGATTTATGTGGGCCCCTGGTCAATAGGGTCTCATTGTGGTGTGGTATGACACCCTATACATGGTGAAAAAGTAGTGTGTTTGGTAAATACTCTAAAAGAATAGAAAGAAAAAAATAATCATAGAAGGAATGATAAAGTATGCAAGGAATGATAGAAAGAAAGGGAAATAAAAAACAAAAAAATAGAAGTAATGATAAAAAAAGAAAGAAAGAGAGAAAAGGAATTGTAAAAAAAGAAACAATGGATGGGAAGTAAAGAAAAAAGGAATAGGGCTGACAGAAAGAGAAGGATTGACAGAAAGAACGGAAGGGATTGGCAGAATGAACAGATGAAAAAAAAGTATAGAAGGAAATATACAATGCATAGAAGGAATGACAGAAAAAATAGAAGGAAAGACGAAAGAATGGATGAAAGAAACAAAGAATAGAAAGAATGATAGAAATAATAGAAGTAATGGCAAAGCAAAATAATAGAAGGAAAGAAGAAAGAAAGGGAATGGCAGGAAGAACAGATGGAAGAAACAAAGAATACATGGCAAGAAAGAAAAGAATAAAAGAAAAGTGCTCTTACTCATGGTAAGTATGTGGCCCTGCATCCTGCATAGACGCTGCTCAGAGTAGAGGGAATGAGGCGCCCCCCAAGGTGTGGAGGCCCTGGCACCTGCCCAGGTATACCCAGTGCTAACGCCTACCCTGCATCTGGTGGTGGTGGAACAGAAGACATATTTGAATTTTTTGAAAAATCAGCATGACCCAGTTAAGCTAAGCCTACATTATTCCCTAACCTGAATGCAAAGCATAACAAAGTCAGTGTTTCCAGCCAAACAGACCTTAGAGGTTTTGTAAAACCTCGTGCTCCAAATTACTACCATGTTTTTCTTTCCATTTATTTATTGTCATATAAAGTAACACTCTTCTAGTAATTGCAGCAAACAAGCAGCCAGTGCTTCGTACTTCATCTAGTAAAATGTTGACTCAGAAAATGTTATAGGATGTAAGTATTAAGGCTAATAACTAATCTGGTTTTAATATTTACCCTTTATCACAATGATAGATAACTCTAGAGCCAAATATGAGCTGTGTATTCTCCATGTATCCGTTGATTGGATCTCCAGGGTAGCCACATGATTTAGCTGTTAATGGAAAAAAATATTGCAAAACGTAAAATGTAATAAATACCCAGCCATTTTTAGGACTAAGCATCAGTTCATATTTTAAAGTTTTTAAAGAGGAACCTTGGAGGCCCTGGAGTCATTAAAGAGGACTCCTGGGCCTCCAAGCCAGGTTTGGGGAGTTTTTATTAACTCCCCAGTTCCTGCAATGTTCCTCTTTAAGAGCGCGCTCGGTTTTGACCTTGTCTCAGTCGTGGGAAATGTCAGGTGAGTTTTGACAATGAACCAGGGGGATGCACACAGCGGGGCATCCCAAATTAGGATGCCCCATCTGAGAGGAACAATAAATTCCCAGGTGTTGTTCCTCTTTAAGGGAGCACTATCAGGGAAAAATGGTTCAATAATAGAATATATTTATGCTAAATAGCAAGGATTACTTATATACCCTGCATTAGGCAAATTCCATCCAAGCTTGTTTCTTTTAATTGAGAGAAGAAGAATTAGAGGTAACAGGTTTTAAATGTATAATTCTTTTTTGGATGAGATTGGCTCAAATTAACAGTTTTTCCCCTGAGCTTTCTATTACCGGAATAACAGCTTATTGTTATTGCAACACCTCTGATATGTGTAGATGGTTTGACCCATCATGCAATGTTTGGGCAGATATTTTGAGTGATTAATGCTGCTGCTCCCCCACAGGGTGGCTCAGGAGACAGGCTTTGAAAGGAGTAGAATGCTCCTGTCAAAGTGGAATGGAACGCTTAAAAACCGGTCACTCTCTGGCTTTCTTCTGTTGTAGGAAAAATCCAAACGCTTCATTCAGTGGTGTATAGGTAGCGCCTCCTCTTACTATCTAGGGCAGGGGTACTCAACCACTTCTTGTAAAGGTTACAATTACAGGCATCCGGTTAGAGGTGAAGGTCCGGACGGGGGGCTGTTGTGCAGTGGGGCGGGGTGGATAGTTAGAAATCAGCGCACTGGGTGGGAGGGCTATAGATTCCACTCGCAAACCTAAAAATGGCTGCTTGCCCCCACCCCAAGAACTCTATTGGGCACTAGGAAAAAACAGGAGCTTTTGTTTGGCCCCACAGAACCCACAGCTCTGGCCCATAGCACACTGCTTTCAACCCCCTGTGAACTCTGTGCAGACCATGTACAGGGTGGACTAGGGCCCAAAATGTTACTGCCTATAAGGTCTGGTAACAAGTAAAGGGGGCAGCTGAGCACAGCAACACAGAAGCAACTGAGTGTAGGACTGTCAGGGCAGGGGTCCGGAAATCTGGTGCCGAGGTCCGCATTCGGACCCCGGTCCGCCAGTTGAGTACCACTGATCTAGGGTATCTATGAATTTGTAATATTAGGTGATTTTGCAACACCACTTCTTTAAACCACATGAGCATTAACTTACACTTTTAGATTCATAGTTTATTGTGATAAATATATAAATAGATAATTGTGATAAATATATAAACAGAAAAACATAATACTTACGCTTACAGAATACGTCAGAATTAGACCATGTAAAGTCCTCTAAGCAGGTTCTGTAGTTTTTAAGGCCTCGCACACGTGTATAGCCAGGTCTACATATATATGACACAGACTGACCAGGATAAATAACATCCAGAGAACCGCCAACAGGCTCTGCAAACTCAAGGGATTCAGGGACACCGCATGATCCTAATAAGGAAAAAAAACATGCATGCTTTAAATGTTTTTATTATCTTCAACGTTAATTCATCTCATGATATTTACTTGGGGACACAGGTGCGTATTAAAGTTATTTAAAAACAGCTCCCACGGTAACCATATTCTCATAGTTAGCTATACCCAGTTTGTCAATAGCAATATGAGAAGAAGAAACCTATTGGCAAGCAAAAAGAATATTAAAACCTGGCAACACACCAAGGAAAAAGATGCAGATATCAAACTTCCAAAGATCTGCAATTTGCTGTTACCTAAATGACAGAGACACCGAGACACCACAAACACAAAGAGCATTTTATGAGATTTTCAAATAAAAACAACTACGATGCACACTATCAAGAGTTAAACCCTTAAAAATAAAAAAGGTGGGATCCTTCCTCTTCAGTAAAACAAGCCCGGGCACCAGCTATGGGGGCTGGTAGACCAGAGCACAGAGGCTGAGCAACTGTCCTCTGACCCTGAAGGTTACCAGTCCGCATATAGCCCACATAGGCAAGTCACTCTCTTGCTGGCAGGTGACTTGCCAGCCTCTCCTGCCCTGTGAACTGGTATAGGGTTCTCAAGGACGGGTTAAGGGATTGTGATGTGTGTCTGAAGGTACAGCACTGTGCTTGAAATATTTGTGAGCCCACACTGCTTGTCAGGAATAGCAGGTCTGATATTTTTTAATTTACAAAAAGTGTCAAGTCTGTCATGCCTGACAGGAGCATTGTGCGCAGTAAGTGTCTGCTCACAAAATTTTCAACCCCAGTACTGTATCATCAGACAAATCATAATCCCTCACCTGTTTTAAGTGCCACATCTGTGTCTAACATTTATAGTGCTTTCTGCAAGTTTTGTGACTTTCAAGTGGGAAAAGGGTACAAAAGGAAAGATTTCTTTTAAGTAAAGTATACTGGTGAAATGTTTCTTTTTCCAAGGTCTATCATATAAAAACAACATTTTTCAGTGCTTTCAAATGATAGTTGCCCTTCAACCCTTAAGTGCCAACCTACCTAGAGATGTTGTCACATTCTATTGCCGGGCCATTTTTCACTATTTAGTGCCATACATGTTTAACTGATTTTTGTGTCTTGTTTGTAATTTTTTGGGGGGGTTCTTAGGTGAAATATGTGGGGGGGGGGGGGATTTAAAATTCATTTTTTTTTACATTTTGTAGCTTTTCTTAAAATAAAAAAAGTTTCTCAGTAAAATTATATTGCACGTAAAAGCTCAATTCCTCCCAGTTACAATTGTAAAACATATGTATGGGTAGACACCCTTTCCTGACCAGGACACACCCCAAACTGAAAAGAGCGCTTTAGAAGATTATAAAAAAAAATACAACTACTATGTGCACCTTGAAGGTTTTTCAAGACAAACAACCCTTTACATTTGAAATCCACCCACAAACTATATATACTCTGTAAGAACTCGTGACAGCTCTCCCCACGTCATCGGGCCTGGTAGTGGCGTGTGGGTTACAAAATTTGGTGGCCCGTACGGGAATTTTGAGAGGAATTGGGATACCCAGTGACTCTTAAAGTGACGGAACGCAGGGATGGAAACTGCTGCACCGCGTGGAAGTGTTATCGGGACTTGAAAGGAGGTGACTACCCTAAAGATTAGGTGCCCTAGGCAACCCGAGAGGGAGACTCCGGGGGCTTGACGAGGGGACAGGGCCCGAGGATTGAGCAAGAGACCGGGAGCGGCATGCAAGGAGTTAACTGTGTGCGGAGTTGTTGGCACCAATTGTCAGGTAACTGTGCAGCTAACGGTTCTGGGCCAAGATCTCGCGAGAGTCAGAGCGAGGTGCCCATGCAGCAGGGACAGCCTAGAAAGAGCACGAAGCTGCTGTAACAGATTGCCAGCCTTCCTCTGTGTATTGCCGTCTAACAGCCCTGACCCAGCCGCATCATCATTGCCTTGTTGAAAGTAAAATCGCACTACCCAAAGAGACTTTGCAAGTTCCCAAACACAGAGCAGCTCCCCAGCGTAGCATCACTTACCTTGACATTCAGCACAGCGCAGCACGTGTAGTAAACCCAACCGCTGCATGATAAAGAGACTTTAAATAAAGTGTAAAAGACATTGATGAACATTTCTGCTAGCAAGCCGCAGCAAGCTACCAGCCGCAGCAAGCGCCCCAGATGTCTTAAAGAGACATTTTGCGGCTATTGCATATTTGAACTGCATGTACAGCAAAGTGTATTACTTGACAAAAGAAATAGAAATGGATATGCAGCAACAGTTAGAAGCTATTAGTGCTTCCCTACTGCCATTAACCCACGCAGAACTGGTTTCAGTTTGCTAAAGTACCCGGTGAAAGACTTTCCCAGGCACGCACCCGCTGACACCTGACCACAGCCATTACCGCAGTGCTAGATGAGGTGGAAGAAAGTGAGGAAGAGGAGGTTACCATGGCCTTTTTGCAGAGATTAGCCCAGTTTATTGCCACCTTAGGGGCTGGAAACGAAAAGACAGGTCCCGAGTCAGTAGAGGAAAAGGTGTTTGGAAGGGTTACAAGACCAGCTGCAAGCTCTACAACAGACCATGCTGGAATTGGCTACTATATTGGGCTCTAGTCAATCTACTGGCAAGTCAAAGCATGAAACGCCAATAAAGAGAACCAGTCCTACTCACAAGATCACCATCAGGAAAGAATTCAGAATCAATGGCCAGATTGGAGAGCGAGAGCAAAGGGAGAGACTGTCTTATACCAATCTGATCCACCAGATAGACTTGGGGGTTCAGAAGGGGTACTGAGAGGAAGAAATCATTGAAGCCGTGGTGAAAGCCATCAGTACAGGGCTGCACCCTGCTGGAGATGAAGAACAATCGTATCTTACCCCAGCTAAGAACTATCTTAAAGGGACACTACAAAGAAGAGGGCACTTCTGATCTTTACCACAAACTAATCAACATTTCACAGGACAGCAAAGAATATCCTCAAAACTTCTTGTTCAGAGCTATTGTGCTTAAAGAGAGACTGTTTATTGCATCCAGAGAGGATGACGCTGAAGAGAGATTTGATCCAGGTTTAACCCAGAAGTTTCTCAGATCAGTCTGGACAGACCCTTTTAAAGGAGCATTATGGCGAAATTGTGTAATGTTAAATATCCATATAAACACGTCGGCTATTGAGAAGAGAGGTCACTAATACAACTGAACTGAATAAAACTCCCACCAAGCTTGTTGATTATTCTCACATGATAGGAACACAATTCAGGGGTTACAGTTTTAGTCTATGATGGGTGACAGAACCTGTCACCCCTGATTTCCTCTTCCATCCATTAAAATAAAAGAAACAAGCCTGGCTGGCTATTTCTTGATGCCGGGTGTATAAGTGAACCCTTCCCCCCGCCATCCAGCATATTGTTATGGATTTTTATCATTGGGCTATTTTTTCGCAATAGTGCTTCTTTAAGTGAAAACTTTAAGTTCCAGCTTAAGCAGTATCTGGAGAAGCCTCACATCACTGATGAAGAGCTGATAGAGAAAATGAATGATGCTGCCAGTCTTGAATCAGAGCGAGAACAGAGGTTAAGGAAGAACTCCATCGGCAAAACAATCAGGCCAACTGCAGCCAAAGCAGGAAGAGTGAGTGTGCAGCAAGAGAAGGACAAGGAAGCTGATCCTTTACCTAAATCTGCACCAGTAATTGTGAAACCACCACTTAAAGTGACTGTAACCCCAGATCTGTGGGAAGCCTTAGTGCGTGATCTTCGAGCATAGTTGGCTGAAGTGAAAAGAGCAATGAGAGTGGAACCACAACAAAGCTTCAGGAGAACACGCCGAAGTTTTCAACGTAGATCCCCTCCTGGAAATAGACCACCCATTGTGTGTGAAGACTGTTTGTACTCCAATCAAGGTAGAAGTTGCTGCCAATGCCTAAAGTGTGGTGAAGAAGGACACTTGGTGAAGGACAACCCCAAAGCAGTCCCAAACCAACCAACCTGTGTCTTTTGAAACTAACCAGAATGAAGAACGGTTGCGCCAGTATTATCCAAAAGTGTGCGACCGTCTTCAAAGACTACAAGCACAAGAAAGCTACTCAGTGAGCAGTATCGGAAGTGCCAGTTCATCAATCTACACCCTGTCAGAAGGAAGTACCTTTGAAGACCAGCCTAAGTTGATTGATCTCGTTGGTGGAAAGTGCATGATCCAGTGTAAACTAGATGGACTTTTTTGTAAAGCCTTGTGGGACACAGGGGCTCAAGTCAGTATCCTGAACAAAGAATGGAGACAGTGACACTTATCTCACACCAGACTCAGGTCCGTCAATGATCTGGTAGGGTCTGGCCCACTCAATAGTAGAGCTGCAAACCAGTGAAACCCATCCTGGGATGGGTTGAAGTGACATTCCATCTGCACACCAAGAACAGTAGACCTTGTATACCATTCCTGATTACCAGTGACTGACGAGTGGAGGAAGAGCCAATCATTGGTTGCAACATGATTACAGAGGTGATCCACAGAACAAAGACCTTTACTCCATTAGTGGATTCAGTGTCCACATCCTTTTCTTTACCGAACAAAGCAGCGGAGAGAGTTGTGCAAGCACTGAAGAAAACCAAGACCACCGTAGCAGTCAGAGAAGTCAAGGTAGGCCTGTGTCTAACTACCATTCCTGCCCATATAGCAGTGGGAGTGAAGTGTGGTGTCAGAGTCAGACCTAGACCAAGACCACAGAAGATGCTGTTTGTGCCAACAGATCCTGTCCAGCTGCCAGAAGGAATCATCACAGGTGAGACTGTGGTAACTGTTCCTTATAGCGGTTTTGCAAAAGTGACTGTGCTAGTAGTGAAATCTACAAGACCTGACATGACACTTGAACTTTAAACTTCTTTGGGACATCTAGAAGCTGTTAAAACGGTATACCCAGCTGATGTGAGACCAGTCCAATCGTCTCCTGACAGTACCAGATCATCTCCCAGAGTGGACAACTGTCAAACGGAGAGGAGACCAATAGGATAGGATAGGATCCACCAGTGGCCGTAGAACATCTGCGATCAGAAGAACAACGGATGGTGAGACAGATGCTGAGAGAAGAATGTCATGCCTTCGCCAAAGATGATTATGATGTTGGTTGCATTCCTTCACTGAAAATGAAAATTAACCTGAAAGACACTACTACATTGACCAAGGGTTACCGATCAGTGCCAAAACCCCTGCACAAAGAGTACCTTCAAGACCTCATCAACAGAGGATGGATCCAGAAGTCCAAGTCATCCTACTCATCTCCTATTGTTTGTGTCAGGAAGAAAGATGGAATTTTAAGACTGTGCTGTGACTATAGAGAGTTGAATCAAAGAACCATGCCAGATCTTCACCCTTTACCCAAAATTCAAGACATGCTTGACCAGTTGTCAGGAAGTACTTGGTTTTCTGTCCTAGACCATGACAAGGTGTACCATCAAGGTTTCATTGAAGAATCCAGTAGGCAATTAACAGCCTTCATCACTCCTTGGGGATTGTATGAATGGATCTGCATTCCCTTTGGACTCAGCAATGCTCCTGCAGAATTCCAGAGAAGTAGGGAAACATGTTTGGAGGGGCTGAGAGATGACGTCTGCCAGCCTTACTTGGATGATAACCTTATCCATAGAAAGTCGTTTGCTGACTATGTGGAACATGTGAGAACCATCTTACAGTGTTACCAGCAACATGGTGTGAAATTGACACCAAAGAAATGTGAGCTATTTATAAAACAAGTCATATACCTTGGGAAGATTGTGTCTAGAGAAGGTTACACTATGGATCCAAGGGAAATTGCTCCAGTGATGGCGTTGAAGAACAAACCTCCATCTACTGTGGGAGAGCTGAGGAAGATCCTAAAATTCCTATCCTACTACCGGACTTACATCCAGAACTTTTCCAAGATTGCATCTCCATTATATGCTCTCTTGGTAGGAACCTCAAGTGCAGTGACACCAGAGGAAAAGAAGATGAATCAAAGCAGAACTAGACCTAAAGGAAGACTATCTGCTTCCGCCCAACAACCGATTAACTGGACTTTTGGTCACCAAGAAGTTTTGGAAGAACTAGTTGACTGTTTATTCCATCCACCAGTCATGGGATATCAGACTTCAATACTCCATTCATCCTACACTGTGATGCATCTCAAGTGGGACTTGGAGCAGTCCTATATCAACGTCAAGATGGCAAGTTGAGAGTTATTGGCTACGGGACAAGAAAATTTTACACTAGCTGAGAAGAACTACCATCTGCATTATGGGAAGTTAGAGTTCCTAGCTATGAAGTGGGCCATGTATGAAAGATTCAGAGACTACCTGTACTGCAGTCCAGAGTTTGTGGTCTACACAGACAACAATCCATTAACCTACGTCCTTACCACTGCAAAACTCAATGCAACAGGTCAAAGATGGGTTACTGATTTTCCTGACTTCAACTTCAGTGTCAAATATCACCCAGGAAAATCCAACACTGATGCAGATGTACTATCAAGAATGCCCTTAAAACCAGATGACTTCATACAACAATTCTCTAAAGAAGTTGGAATGGAAGATATTGTAACTACCATACAAGAAATGCAAGCATAGAGTGAAGAATACATGCCAACTTGGTGTCCTCTTACAGTGGAAGAAACTGTGAAAGACCTAGAACAGAACTGTTTCCATTCGCCAGCTTTCAAAAGAAACTATCAGGAAAGCACAGAAAAAAGACAGAGTCATTGGAAGAGTTCTCCATTACATCAACCAAGATAGATTTCGAAGCAAGAGAGAGAAAGAAGCTGGGTCACCCGCTACAAATACCTTACTGAAAGATTGGTTTAAATTATTCCTGACTTCGGAAGGGGTTCTACACCGCAAGAGAGGACCAAGCTCACAATTAGTGTTGCCAAAGGTGTATCATCGACTGGTGTTGAAAGTACTTCATGAAGAGATGGGACACTTAGGAATCGAGAGAACCGTGAACTTAGTCCGTGAACATTTCTTTTGACCATATATGCAGAAAGACATTGAACGCTATGTGTCAAAAGAATGTGGTTGTTTGAAAGACAAACGCCCTAATAAACCAACAGGAGCACCCATGAGGAATATTATTACAACCTACCCATTTGAGATGGTGTTCATAGACTTTCTACACCTTCACAATTGCAAAGGAGGCATGAATATATCCTCATAGTCATGGATCATGGAAAAACTGCAGCAAAGAAGATCTTTAATGATTTCGCCAAACTTGGAAAAAAACTGTAGAATCCAGAAATCCCATACAACACCTTACAATCCAGAAGGTAATGGACAAGTAGAATGCTTCAACCGTACCCTACTGTCAATGCTAAAGACTTTGACCTCTGAAGAAAAGAGAGACTGGAAGAATTCTTTACCAAAGTTGGTGCCTGCCTACGAATGTACCAAGAGTTACGCAACAGATTACTCTCCATTCTATCTTTTATTTGGAAGATCACCAAGACTACCAATTGATAGCATGTTTGATACTCCAGTTTCAGACACTTACAGATGTTATCCTGAATATGTTCGTGCCTGGAAAGAACGTATGACTGAAGCCTACAACATCGCTTCAAAAGTTGTCACTGAAGGACAGCACAAAAATAAACAACACTATGATAGAAAATGTCATGGAGCAGAATTGACACCTGGAAGTCATGTATTATTCAGGAACCTACATGAGAAAGGTGGACTTGGAAAACTCAGATCATATTGGGAAGATAAAATATATGTGGTTGTGAAAAGAAAGATTGAAGACAGCCCAGTTTATTAAGTTAAACAAGAAACAGGGAACAACAAAACAAGAATCCTACACCGAAACTTGTTATTGCCTTGTGACTATCTACCACCAGATAAATCTCACCCTGAAGTAAGAACTCAACCTAGATCTTCGAGAAGGAGACTACAACTTGAAGAACCACCAGTTCTAACAAACAACTATACTACCTATGTTGTGAGAATGCCAGCAAGAAGAGGTCGTTATCAACGAACTAGGAGTCGGTTAGACCCTGAAGCTACAGAGTTTGTACCACAAACATTAGCAAATCAGGGTTCAAGGTGTGTAATTCCACAAATTCCACAATTCCTGAAGTAATTCCACAATGTCCTGAAGTCATTCCAGAGTTAACAGTGGAAGAACTAAAAGAAGATCCTGAAACAGCTGAACCAACCATGGAATTAGAACCTGTTGATCCAGTAACTGCTGAACCAGAAGTTGAACTTGAACCAACTCCAGAAGTTGAGCCTGATTTTGCAGAAACTGAGGAACTTGAGACATCAGAAATTCTACTGGGCACAGATCAGATTGACCAAAGATTGGGCACAGTTGTATTAAATCAAATCAGGTTGGCCACAGATTGGCACAGATTAGAATGACCACAGATCGGGCACAGTTGTATTACATCAGACCAGATTGGCCAAAGTTGTATTAAATCAAATCAGATTTGATACAGTTGTATTAAATCAGATAAGATCTGGGCACAGTTGTATTAAATCAGATCTGATTGTCCACAGATCAGATTAGGCACAGTTTTATTAAATTAGATCAGATTGGCTACAGTAGTATTACATCAGATCAGACTGACCACACAGTAGTATTACATCAGATCAGATTTACCACAGATTTGGCACAGTTGTATTAAATCAGATTAGATTGGCCACAGATTTGGGCAGGTGCAATAAATAAGATCATTGTGGGCCTAGTTGTATTATATCAGATCAGACTGAGCACAGATCAGATGTATAACATTTGCCCGAGCAGCTGCCTATCCTCAACGTGCAATAGGACAGGCACATGTGCTGTTATGTCCCTTCCTAGCTGTCCCTCACTGACCCCGCCCACTCTTTCTACCTAGCTGCCCTAAAAAAGGACAGTTTTTGGTGTCCCTCACTCCTACTTGCCCTGGAAAGGACAATTTTCTCCCTTCATCCTTCATGACGACCCATCCGAGAGAGAGTGGCTCCACCCCCTGGGAGGAAACACAAACTGAACAGAGGTTATAACCTCACCCCTTCCTCTCTACCTCAGTTCTTTGTGTTTCCCTAAGGAACCATTGGACAGAAAGGCAGCAATTTTGTTATTTTATTTTCTTGTTTTCAGCTCAAGGGTCCCCAGGAGAAGCCCGCTGGGCCCCGGGCCGCTTATCTTTGGGCGGCCCTCATAGTCCCCTTTAAATTCCCAGTCAGTAGCGGTGGTGGCGCGTGTCAGTGCACTTGCCTGGGAGTAACCTTAGCACATTAGACGCTGTATATCCTATAGCATTAAACTTATGGATACCTGGCGGAAGTCTGTATGTCATACATGCCTTCAGCTGAGAATGGGAAAGTAGACTTTAGCTGTATAGGGAGATGTTGGCCATGAGAACAGTAATGGCCTTCATGTTTGAGATCTGTAGGTCCTTTGGGTCACACCTGCTGGTACCACTGCTGGTACACTCTTCCCTCAACCAGTGCAGTTAAACCAGGGTCCTAGATCACTAGTATTCCTTACTGCTCCTTTCCCTCCTGCAAACACCTACGATTCTGGGCCTGTTAATTTTGAAGCAGGACCAGAGGCAGTGGCGTAGAGTGAGGGTGAAATCTCATCCGTGGTCTCCCTTAACAAGGGTATGCAGAGGAATAGGAAAGTTGAGGGAACCTCCATTTCCTCGGACCTCTGGCATAGGACTTGGAAGGTTTATTAGATGTAAAAATCCAATGTGTACACCAGCACTTCAAATAAAACTCTCCATTTATTGTGGATATTAAAATCATCCAACAGCAGGTGAGACAACAGACATAGACAAGGCGCTTCTACGCATTTCAGAGGGGAACCTCCTTAATCATGCATGCACTCAGACAAAAAAGTGAGTTTAAAAATATCTTACCCAACCTGTTTCCAGATTGAAAGAGGAAGGAGCGCTCCTCCTCGTCTGTGACCGAATCAGCGCACATCTGACTACAGGTTCCAGACTTGTGGAGCGTCTCCAGCTCATTCATGCAGGCAAGATATGAATAAAACCGATCAAATCCTTGATTGCAATCCTGCCATAATAATTTGTATAACTTATACCAATCATTAGTTATCCAATGTTAACCTAGAAAGGGCACAAACTGCCATATTTATTTTCACCCACGCAGCTGGGATTAATGCTGACCTAAACTATACTATCTCCTTACACCTGCTGTTGGATGATTTTAATGTCCACAATAAATGGAGAGTTTTATTTGAAGTCCTGGGGTCCACATTGGATTTTTGCACTATGGAGGAGCAGTGGAGGAAGCTGTACTGATGCCTTACACAGAGCAAAGTGACCATGCATTCAGCTGTGAGTACTTTTGAACAGGTTTATTAGATGACATGTATGGGGAATCAGGTGTGAGGATAAGCCATGTTACCATGTATAAAAGGTTTTTGGAAAAGAAATCCAAGACATTTTTAGTCCATTCAGCACTATATATATATTCTATATACTAAGGATATATTAAGTCTGAATTGAAAAACCCAGACAAGAAATTTTTCATGCCAGGTTCACTCAAGCGGAAATATCCTTTTCAAGAGCAGGACAGGGAGCCCTTAAGCATATGTCCAAAATTAGATGCACCACTGGATCAGATGTCCAAAGTGGCAGATCTAAGTTTTGCGGATATGGGGGCAATGTGAGATTCAGTGGATCACAGGACAGAGGGCACCCTGAAGAGAACATACAATTAATAACCACGCCAGTGACAAATAAAAAATTACATAATTAAATGAAGCTCAACATGTGCAACTGAGTCCCACTCTCAAGTCCAAATAATACATTCAAATAAACAAGACACAGAGCTTCTCAAAAAATCCAATATTAATTGATCGCTGACGTGATCCCACAGTGGATGCGTCTTCTCACAAAAACTTTGCCCACCACCACAAATATTAAACTCTTACCAGAAATTCGCAAGATATGTGCCCATAGGTTGCAATACGCCCATAAATTTCAGGGGTTAAGGTTGAATCAATATTAAGGTAGGTATCCCTTTAAAAATCAAAGCATTTGTTCCGTGGATAGTATCATGTGAATAAAAAAATGCAGCATCGTTTAGATTTAATAAATTCAATAGAAGCACTCACAAATGACAACATTAAAAACTGCTTTGCAAGTGGCCAACAGCAAGCAACTCTCACCACCGTGATAAATCACATATGCTCCTCCCGAGTCCGTCTCCCATAAC
Source organism: Gastrophryne carolinensis (assembly GCA_027917425.1). Taxonomy (NCBI): domain Eukaryota; kingdom Metazoa; phylum Chordata; class Amphibia; order Anura; family Microhylidae; genus Gastrophryne; species Gastrophryne carolinensis. Next base: position 308,076,651 of record CM051236.1, on the reverse strand, counting down.
AGACAGCAACAAACATCTAGAAGGCAGACCACAGAAACTCCAACGCGTTTCGTCACCAGTGCGGGTTCTCGGCGCGGTGGCACAGTCAGTTTTTATACCAGAAGGGGAAGGAGGAGTCGGGGCGGTGGATTACTGACATATCTTCGGGATTCAGGGCAGGTGTTAAGGCTATGTGAAGAGCAAGAGGTTAGTCAAAAATCGTTTTTGGCCACGGCAGATGTAACATCTATATATACGGTCATCCTGCATGACAAGGGGGTGGCGGCAGTGCAACACTGTCTCAACCAAGGGTCCCATTTACCACAGCAACAAGTTGATTTTATTCTGGATAGTTTGATCTTTGCCTCAGAACACAATTATTTTTGGTTCGGTGGGAAATTTTATTTTCAGAGGAAGGGTGTGGCCATAGGAGCTAAGTTTGCTCCCAGTATGGCTAACCTTTACGGTGGATTTCGGGGGAGTGTGGCCTCATTTGAGATTATGGCTTTGTTATGTAGACGATGTCCTTTGCGTATGGGAGGAGTGAATTTGGAGAATTTTTGGAGAATTTTTTCAAACTTGTGAATGCCAATTCATTCAACTTGGAATTTACAACAGAGATTGATTCCACGTCTGTGAACTTCCTGGACCTAAAAATAAAAAATGAGAGTTCCAAGTTGACCACCCTTACCTATTTTAAATCCACGGACAGAAACGGGTATGTCCCTTTTGGGAGTTGTCATCATCCCAATTGGCTATGGGCGATTCTCCAGGGTCAATTCATGCGGAACTGTAGTCATATCACTGATTTTTACATGCAAGCGACCTGTATTTCAGTAAACAGTAGACAGCAAGGGGTGGAAGAAGGTCTCTGTGTTGATGGATCATGTATGTCAGGCTCATTGAGCCCAGCAGTCCCTGATCCAGTTCTGTGTTTCAGTGAGTTTTATGATTATTCAGCCAATCTCTTAAAATACATAGTATTACGCAAGTAGTAAGGCGGCTTGGTTATATTTCTCAATATCAGGGAGGTTAACTCCTGCATTTCCTGTGTCCTGTTGCAGTATTATTTTGCCCATTACCGCTCCCTTTTTGGCCCATATACATTTTCTAAAGAGCTTATATATATGCTTCACGTCTGATATTCCCAAAAGGATTGGCAGTGTTTGGATATAAAAAAAGAGCCTAGGGAATGCAATCATCTTCAGAAGATGTATTTTGCCCAAAAATGAGAGGCCAAGGTTGGTCCAGCCATGGAGATCCTTTTTCAAGTTCTTAATTACTTAATTATTTTAAGTGACGTTTATTCCATAAAAAAGGGTATCTACTTCCCCAGTGCGGTTTGGTTTTGGAGGGCCGAGGACTTGTCAAGATTAATGGTGTACCCCAATACCTGGAAAAAGAGGTCTATCAGATGTAAGATTTTTGGTAGCACCGATTTCAGGTTTGAAATAAATAGTATGAGATCGACTGCCGAGGCAGTTAGTTTTACCATTGAAGACCCTATCGCAATGCCCTGAAAGTCCAACTGAGCCTCCAGGATTTTCAATAGGGTATCCAGTGCTAGGTTATAGGTGATAGGGGGCATCCCTGTCTGGTCCCCCAAGTTAAATGTACAATAGAGGACATCATCCCATTAATCAATAGGGTGGTCTGCAGATTTTTATATATGAACTGGATATATTGTGTAATATATGGTCCAAAGGCTCTCTCAGTGAGCATGTTATTCAGCCATGGTTATTTCACTTTGCCTTTTCGGCATCCAAACTCAAGAGAATTCCCTTACAATTCCAGCCACCAATAGTGGCTGCTATAGATGTTCTTATTCCTAATGTTATGTGCTTTTTATGAATAAATCCCAGTTAGGGCTCATTAAGCAGGGAATGCAGGACTGATTGCAGTCTCTCTGCCATGATTTTAGCCAAGAGTTTGTAGTCATTGTTTAATAGCGAAATTGGTCTATAGGAAGTGTGCAATAAGGGATCCTTTTGAGGTTTCGGTATCAGTGTCGTGTATGCTTCTGTATGCTTTTCTGTTCCATGCTGAAGTATTGTATTAAAAAAATCTTGCAATATTGAGGTTATAGCAGGGCGTAAGGGCGGGAGGAACGTATGTGATTTATCACAGTGGTGAGAGCTGTTTACTATTGGCAACTTGGAAAGCAGTTTTTAATTTTGTCATTTGTGAGTGTTTCTATTGAATGTATTAAATCTAAGTAGCTTTTAACAATGCTGCACTAGATTTTTATTTTTTATTCACATGTTACTATCCACAGAGTTTTGAATTGAACAAATGCTGGATACGGCCACTTGGATCTTTAAAGTGATACCTACCTTTATACTGATTTAACCTTAACCCCTGAAATTGCAACCTATCATTATTGCAACCTATGGGCACATATCTTGCCAATTTCTGGTAAGAGTTTAATATTTGTGGCGGTGGCACAGTTTTTGTGAGATTGCACTGTGGGATCATGTCAGCGATCAATTAATATTGGACATCCTGAATAGAGCTTGGGATGCTGCATCCTTCACATTTAGACCTGCCCTGGCAGATTGTGTCATCAGAGTTATGGAAACTTTGCTCAATAACCTTAAGGATTATTTAAAGAATGACACTCTTATGGAAAGTGTTCTGGAAACCTCACCTACTCTTTTTAGAGCCTTTTCCTTCCTAGCTAATGCCTCAGAGAAGACCATCAGAGCCACGGCTAAGTCTACTGCGTTATTAACCTATGCCAGAAGGGCACTTTGGCTTAAAACATGGTCAGGGGATCAGTTTTCCAAGGCGCCATTGTGTGACATTCCAATTTATGGTAAGCTCCTATTTGGAGAAGACATAGATACTATTATGACCCGTTCTAGTGAGGCAAGTAATACATTTCCAAATAAGAAGAGGAAATATCAGAGTCGCACTTATTCTAGAGCCAAAACTTCCATAAAGCAGTTTCAGGGCAGACAAAACGAGCAGACTAGGTCTCAGAAAAAGTGTAGCTTTCTCTGCATCCCCCCAGAGAGCCCTAATTCTCAGTCCTGACAGAGACTACCCAGTGGGGGATGGCCTCAATGTTTCTTTCTGGTGACCAAATTACCAAGTTACACCAGGAAAAGGGAGGCCTTTCCACTAGTCTTACAAGAGCTAATTCAAAAGTACGTATTAGAAGTAGTTCTGCTCCATTCCGAGGGAAGGGAAGCCATCGAGAAGTTATCGGATATTTCTGAATCTGAAGAGATTAAAATGTTTCATCAGATACAAGAAGTTCACATGGAATATATCTATTTGGTAACGCACATTCTCATAGAACAGGCTCCTATGGTAAATTTAGACCTGCATATTCAAATTTTGCAGCTACTTTGCAAATTTCTGAGATTTGCAGTACAAACAGACTATGTGATGCCCAGATGGACACCTGCTTCTGGGAGCTGACAATCCCAATCTCCGCTGCCACTTCCACCTATAGTCAAGCCCCCATTTGACGGAACGCTTGATAAGCCTTACCCGACACGGTTGCCCCCGGGTCCTAAAAGGCGCAAAGTGATGAAGAGTGTATGGTGAGGGCAAATGAACCACAAAGGGTATTCTAAGGCCGAGGTTGCGTCTATACATAGCGATGAGACAGGAACGTAGTCAAGAATGGCTAAAGCGTCAAGCCTGTCCTGTCAGAGGTAGCGAGGTATCCAAAAAGGAACAGGTTCGAGGTCATGGAAGCAAAGGTCAGTTGAGGTGGCAAACTGGGAAGGTCGATGAAGGCCTAGTCGGTATCAGATAAGCAGAGATTCAATCACACCCTAAGCACAAGAAACTATAACGGGTACTGAGCACAGGGATAGATCCCTATTTAAGGGGTGACTGACCAATGGTAAACAGGGGTGGACTGGATGGTGATTGGTGCAACTATGATCTCCCGTGGGATTGGCTACACATTTCCCAGGGGCTGGCCAGTCCCGGCAGCAAGGCTGACCAGCCCCTGATATCTGTCAGGTGTGGAGAAGGCTGCACAGCACACCAAATTCTGCTGAACTTAGACCACAAATCAGGCCACTGAGACAACCAATCCTCTAAGGAGGGCAACCCAGAGGGTGAGTCTGAAAGTGCAGAAAACCTAAGATGCTTCCCAAATACACATCAGAAGGAAACACCCCTGTGGAAACATCTACAGCATTGTTAAAAGCGAACTCGGGAAAAGGGAAAGAATTTGGACCACTCTGATTTAATATGTTAAATGAAACAACGGATGTATTGTTCTAGTGACTGATTGGTACTCTCCGTCTGTCCATTGGATTGAGGGTGAAAAGCAGAGGACAGAGAGGTAGAGAAGCCCAGTCGGGCGCAGAATGCCCTCCAGATATGTGACACAAATTGGACCCCTCTGTCGGAGACCACATCTCTCAGAATTCCATGAAGACGGAAGATATGATCCAAGAAGTGTTTTGCTAATTCTTGGGCCCCTTGTCTTGGAGTCATGAAATTGCTGAAGTACTGCAAGACCTGGAGATGATCAGGTTTACCCAGAGGAGAATCTGATTGAAACTGACAGATCAGATTGGATGATGGCTATCACCTTGTGCTGCGGAAGTATGGGAAGACTCTCCTCTACAGGAGTTTTATCAACTGCGAAACTTCGGGATAAAGCATCGGCCTTAACATTTTTTGTTCCTGGTTTGTATGTGATGGTAAAATTAAATTGGGGAAAAAAAGAGACCATCAGGCCTTACGAGGGTTTAACCTTTTAGCAGTTTATGGTTGGTAAATACTGTGACTGAGCCCCCTAAAATAGGTCTTTAAGTCCTCAAAGGCTTTAATAGATGGACTTGACCAAGTAGGGGAAAATGCCCCCTTCTAAGTGAGGTTAGTGAGTGGGGCTACCATGGTGGAAAAGGTTTTAATGAAGCACCTATAAAAATTGGCAAACCCCAGAAAGCTCTGCAACCCCTTTTAAACTTTGGGTTGTCTCCATTTGAGGTCTGCAGATACCTTGGCCTGATCCATGGTGAAATCAGTATTGGAGACTATGTACCCCAAGAACGGTACTTCGGACACTTCAAAAACACACTTTTTAAGCTTGGCATAGAGGCGGTTCTCATAGTTCCTATGTTCGGCCACGGTCGGGGAGAAAATTAGTATGTCATCTAAATGACAACAAAGCAGCCCAAAAATTCTCAGAATACTTCATTAACAAAATCCTGGAAGACTGCCGGGGTGTTACATAGACCAAATGGCATGACGAGGTATTCCTAATGCCTATCTTGGATGTTAAAGGTAGTCCTCCATTTATCCCCCTGATGGATTCTGATTAAATTGTAAGTCCCCTCAGGTCAAGCTTAGTAAAAATCTGTGCCCCAATAACTTGATTAAAGAGTCCCTCTATCAAAGGAAGGTGTTATATTCTTGACTGTAATTTTATTTAGGCTCCTATAGTCTATGCAGGGCCACCATCTTTCTTTTCAACAAAAGAAATCCAGCTCCCGCTGGTGAGGTGCAGGCCCAGATAAACCCTTTTTGGAGGTTCCCGGAGATATACTCTTTCATGGCCTTGTTCTCTGCTTGAGTCAAATTTTAGATCTTTACCCGGGGGGGGGGGGGGGGGGAGCATGGTCCCAGGGAGAAGATCAATAGGAAAATTCAATAAGAAACGATGTAGCGTATAACCCACCACAAATAAACCAAACCGCGCTTCAATAACCAAATTGATTAATCATAATAGTATACACAATTTTCTAAAATGTTGGTAAAATGTTAGAATAGACTCTTCCTAAAAACAAATCAACGCAGGAGTTAAGAATAGGTGTCCAACCAATCCAGGATCATTAAACAGATATGTACTAATTAGCAAAGCATAAACTCCGCGAAAGTACTCTAATTATATTCTTCTTTGAATCACCAATCGTGTTCCAAATCAAAATAAGTGCTGTGCTCCAATCACCAATAATGTATAAATGACGTACCAGATTATCACAGACAATGTGCGCACTAAGAAGATAGATTATGGTCCTCTTTAATCGGTCTCTAGTAACTGACCTCTAATCTTTCAGGGTAGGTGAACTTTCCTCATATCACTCTCCTCAATTTCCTTATTTATATATAAGCAGCTCCCACCATACCACAAAGCCAATTCGAATGCATATAAGTCATAGTACAGATGTCTGCAACAACACAGCGAGGCTGTCAACAACTCTTTTTCTCTCTAGAAGGGACGTTGCCAATACTCTGTACTCCTCTGTATCTCCAAATAAACAAATAGCTATTTGCCTCCGTACCTCGGCCGCAAGTAACGGAGGCGGCTAGATGTAAACTTCTCCTCCTCCTGGAGAGTGGATGATAGTGACGCTGGTGAGACCCGCCCAGCGCATTTCATTGACTACAACTTAATCATGGGCTGCGGGCTCACCTCAGCGTCGGGGTCTTTGTCTAACAAACGGGTCACGTGACTATGCCGGGATTTTTTAACCCTTCGTTCACATACGTTAACTGCAGTTTATTATTTAAGGGGGTAAAAGGACAATTAATGAAGATCTGTCTATAAAAAGAGGAGTGGATAGCCTCGCTATTTACAAGGCATATCTATTTTAATACAAAAACATACAATAGGATTATTTTGCACAGTTTTAAAAAACAATATTCACATTTATTTCATCTACAAATTAAAACAATTTTTTTTACCTTTATACAAATATAATCACATTAATTTTTATTTAAATATTAATCCCTAGAATTAATTACACACTAAATAAAAACATGAACTGTTAAAATTTAAAAAAAAATAAAGCATCACTGTTCACCAATAAAGCAATTAAAACTCAATATTTAGTCCCTTTGGACTCATAGGGCTCGATTCAACAAAGGTAGAAATCCATTTGTGTCACGCAAAAAATCGGATCGCATGCGTAAAATTTTAACTTTTTCGAGTGATTCAGAAAAGGGTTTGAATTAAATACGTGCACTCGAAAATGCAATCGTAAAATTTTCGAATCACTCGAAAAATTTTCAAAATGCTCGTAAAAAGCCTGTCGCAAGCGAAAATTATTGGAAAATTCAGAGCAATATTTCTCTGCCAGTCATTGACCCTGTATTAAAGTGGACCAAAACCCACAGATCGCCTGAACCCAGCTCACCTCTTCCCGGTCCCACAGCGCATCTAAAAGTAGCGGCTCTGATGGAGGCATGCCTATGACAGCCGTTTGGTAATGGGACCGGGAGGAGGTGAGCTGGTCTCGGCATCCTGGGGGGTTTCACACAGGGAAAGGACCAAAACCCAGGATAGTTAAAACTATTGACTATCCTGGGTTTTGGTCCACTTTAAGGAGTGTAACTTGGCATCAGCAGTAGCACCCCCAATCGGGGTCATCGTACAGAATCTCCATAGCCACTGACTGACAAGCAGAGTCCTGAGGAGATAGCCCGAGGGACTGGGCATCCCCATGTAAAAAGGAGATGATGAGCCCAGTTGCTCCTGTGAGCCAGAAGCATGGGAACAAAGCTGGAAATAGAGCTTGCATGCATCTCGGAAAATGGCAAATTTGCTCTGGTCCGCCGAAAACTTTTCCGGAAGAGGGATTTTTGGGTCTGTAGGATTGGTGGCTGCTGTGGGGGTTGCTGAAGCTGGATGGTTCTTGTTAGAATGAAGAGTAATTCCATAAGGTATGTTATTTCCCTTGCTGGAAATTTTTGTTCTTTTGTTCCATATTTTGCAACTAGATTTAGCAATGCAGGAACCAGACAGGTTCTGTTAAGTTCTCCTTCATTGTGCTAAAACAATAATTTAAAAAATCCCTAAAGCTACACTTTGTTCCTTTATTGTAAACTACACAATCCGTCATCTGTCCTGAGGTTTGACATTTCCTTGGACTTCTTATAAGTTGAAATGTGCATGCTCCATATATTATGCTTAAAATGTAACCCTTGCATTACCAGTCGGATGTTAGCCAAATATAGATGTGTATCCGGATTGTTTGCTTGATTTTATTGGATAATTGTTAGACTTACTAATTGCATTTGATTGGTTGTCTTTACTTCTCCTTTTCCTGCATTTATTTGAATAATCCTATTTATTTCTCAATTTATTTCTGATTAAATATATTATCACACTTTTAACTACAGAACTGTTGTCTGTGGTTTTTGTGTGGTTGCCTTGATCAAGGCTTAGAGGCCGATTCATTAATAGCGCCAGGTAGCGACAGATGAGCGCCAGTAGCGTGATTTTCACAGTGCCAGCTAGTATTCGCTGTGCTTGGCCGGGGTTTGCTTGTTGACAGCGACTCAGTCGGTGTGCGGTAATGTTGAATACGGGCTTAGGGGTCGCTGTTTCACAGGTTCAGCGTTGTATGGGTGCGCCTGACAACGAATGGCCAGAGCGAACGGCTTGCTGCAGATTCATTAACAAATCACGCTCCGAATTTTTTAGCGCTGTGAATTCCTTGTTTAAACCCCAGACCGCTGGCGGCGATGGATTTAAAATAGTTTTTAACCCCCAAACAACCATATTTTTTGATTGTAAAATTATACAAGTTTTTATAAACATTTTGTAATATGAATACATTAATATCAGACCTGTAATATCAATTCTGCACAAAATCATTTTTTTTTTTTTTTTTACCTTAAAAAAAAAATCCTAACATTGCAGAAGTGGTCACAGAATTTTTGACATAAAAAAAAAAAAAAACATTAATAGCAATTAATTATGATTAATTAAAGATTGCTCCATTGAAATGCATTGGACATCGCCAGGGAGCGACAGGTCATACCTGGCGCTGTGATGGGATTAGCAGCGGCGCTGTTCGTTGCAGTCGGCTACATGATGAATCCCGCGGTAGCCGTCGCTCTCGCCGGCGCTAGCCTCATTTAGCTTGATAAATGCGTCATTGTGGCTGACGCCGGGCGTACTTGAGTCGGTAGCCGCCGTTAGTTGGCGGGACCTGGCGCTCGTCAGACACTACCTGGCACTATCGCTTGATGAATAAGGGCATTATATAGCTGTGATTCACTAAGGGAGGGCTGTGATCACCGAAAACCTATTATTGAATTGACTAGAAAATCATACTCTATCATTCTCCTGAACTGCCACTCGAAACGCCAGGTGCTCCATTTGGTCCACTGGTCTGGCCCTTTATATTGTGTCATGCCCAGAGGAACACCTGCCTTCTGTTAGCTGACAACCCCCAATCTCCTCTGACACTTCGACATATAGTCAAGCCGTTTGCCAGGACACTCTATAAGCCTCATCGACACGGTTGCCCCCAGGTCTTAAAAGGTGCAAAGGATGTCAGTTTACAGTGAAGGCAGATGAACCACAAGGGTATTCTTAGGCTGAGGTCGTACACGGGTAATCAGTCCGAGGATGCATCTATACACAGGGATGAGACAGGAGCGTAGTCTAGAATAGCAAAAGGGTTAACCCGGGAGGTCAGAGGTAGCAAGGTATCCAAAAAGAGGTCAGGCGGCAAAACTGGGAAGGTCAATCAAAACCTAGTCAGTATAAGATAAGCAGAGATTCAATCACACCCTAAGCACAAGAAACTATAATGGGTACTGAGTACAGGGATAGATCCCTATTTAAGGGGTGAGTAACCAATGATAAACAGGGCAGGACTGGATGGGGATTGGCTACACAATTCCCAGGGGCTGGTCAGTCCTGACAGCAAGGCTGACCTGCCCCTGATATCTGCCAGGTGTGCAGGAGGCTGCACCGCCAGCAATGCACTGCCTCCTTGGAGCGATTTTGCCTGACAGTGGGGCATGCACAGAAGCACACACCCGCACAGCTAGAGGGGAGCGAGAAAGGCAGCCAGAGAACCGTGCTTTCCAACTTCCGGGAGCCACAATTTACCCTGCTGCAGGTAGTCGGGGAGCACCGCGCCGCCTAGCAGATGCTTGACACGGGATCCCTAGTACAGGTAAGTTTTTTACAGACCAGGGTTTTTTTTCACTACCACAGTGCTTTACCTTTTGGCTTGTCGCCAGCCTTGTGAATCTTTACGAAGATATTAGCAGGACCAAGGGTGCCCCTCAGACAAGAAGGAATTACAATTATTTGGTACTTGGACGGTCTACTGTTGTTAAACAGATCAGAGGAATCACTTCTAGCAGACCTAGAGAAAACTAAAAAGAATCAAGTGCTGGATTAAGTGTGGTGGAGGCCTCTGGGCACTAAATCTGGTGGAGGCCCCAGATTGGTGATTGTCTGGCACCCACCTACTTAATGGAACATCAGATCGAGTCCTTTGTGCCACCCTTGTGCAAGTGCATGCTGCTTTGCCATTCTGGGCCAGAGTAGTGTAGTCACCCAGTTGGTCCAGCAGAAAACAGCTCCCTGCACTGAGCTGCCAGCAACTGTGCTAGGGGGCTTATGTGCATTGAGTGGTCACCGATTGACATCTCTGCACCCACCCCCAGGAATTTTTAATCTATGAATCCCATACCTTCCTCAAGCACTATACACTAAATCTCCTTTCTGCAAAACATTAGGCCTTTGGTAGAAGGGTCTTACTAGCAGCTTCCCACCCTTAAGGTATAGTTACTTGCCAAATCCTCTCAGTGGGTCGTCATGAAGGATGAAAGGAAAAAATCCCTGTTCGACTTACCAGTAATGTTTTTTCTACGAATCCTTCATGACGACCCCTTAGTTTGTCTCATAATCCGACCCTGTACCCAGCCACAGTTGCAAAATCAAGTTCCCTCAGGTTTCTGTACAAGAAATCGTGACCTTACTCCGTCTCATGTCGGCTGCGATTCTGGCAATCCCATGTGCTCAGCTCCATATTATAACCCTGCAGATATTTCTACTATCTCGTTGGGACAGGTGCCCTCTTTGATTCATTAGATCAAGGAAGATGTTCTAGAAAGCCTCCTTTGGTAGACAGATCTGGTGATATTAAAAAAGGAAAGACAGTTGAAGCAAAGGAACCCTGTAGTAATTCTGACAGATGCCAGCTCTTGGGGTTGGGGAGTCCACCAGGAGAATCTGAAAGTCCAGGAAAAGGGGCTGCCATACATAGCAAAATGTTTTTTTCCAATTTGAGGGGATTAAAGGCGGTGAAGCTGGCATTCGATTTTTTAGCACTAATCTCAGGCATTAATTGCCCAGATCCGCTTCCACAGTAGCATACCTAAATCATCGGGCGGAACCAGGTCATCATCCCTGATAAGTCTCTCAAATTACATTCAGTTAAAGGGCATCCTGAACACTGTTGCAGATTTTCTAAGTTGGGTCAGAGTACTACAGACCAAGTGATGTCTAAACCAGGAAGTTTTCTTCCAAATTGTGGCCCTTTGGTCCCTTCCTCAGATAGATCTGTTTGTCAGTGCCAACAATTTAAAATGCAAGATATTTTGCTCACTGATGAGGGAGAACAGTGCTTTAGCTGTGGATGCCCTGGCTCATCCCTTAAATTTTCACCTAGCTTATGCCTTCCCTCCTTTCATATTACTGCCACAAGTGATCAGGAAAATGTGCACAAGAAGAGGTCAACGTGATTTATATAGCTCTATTTTGGCCAAGAAGAACCTGGTTCTTATAACTAAAAAGGATGGTGAAGAAGGGACCATGGCATCTACAAAATATTCTGAATGTGATTCATCAGGGTCCCATTCTGCATCCAGAACAAGCAAAGCTTCCACTAACAGCATGGATCTTGAGGGGAACATCTTAGAGAAGGGCTGTTCGGCCACAGTGATTAAAACTAGAGATGAGCGAACTTTTGAAAAATTCGATTCGACTGATTCGCCGAATTTTCCGTCAAAAATCGCTTCGACCCGAATTTATTCGCGACGAATCGCTATTAAAAACGGCTATTTCTGAGCCTCCTAGAGCCTCAATAGGGTTGTAACCATTCTGCCTTGCTGTAACACGCACAGGATGCGTGCTGGGTTAGTTAAATAATACTTTGAATAAATATCACATGCAGATCAGAGGCATCGCTAATAGAATCGCAGAGCGGCACAATTGCAGAGAGTTGAAGTGGCATCACTATGAGGGGCAGGAGCCCAAACATTGCTTTAAAGAGACACTGGAGTTGGCAGCAGCAGGAGCCCAAAAATTGGATGAATCACACCCTGGAGTTGACAGCAGCAGCAGCAGGAGCCCAAACATTACTTTAAAGAGACACTGGGGTTGGCTTCAGGAGCCCAAAAATTGGATGATTCACACCCTGGAGTTGGCAGCAGCAGCAGCAGTAGCCCAAGTATTACTTTAAAGAGACCCTGGGGTTGGCTTCAGGAGCCCAAAAATTGGATGAATCACACCCTGGAGTTGGCAGCAGCAGCAGCAGCAGGAGCCCAAATATTACTTTAAAGAGACCCTGGGGTTGGCTTCAGGAGCCCAAAAATTGGATGAATCACACCCTGGAGTTGGCAGCAGCAGCAGCAGGAGCCCAAATATTACTTTAAAGAGACACTGGAGTTGGCTTCAGGAGCCCAAAAATTGGATGATTCACACCCTGGAGTTGGCAGCAGCAGCAGCAGCAGGAGCCCAAACATTACTTTAAAGAGACCCTGGGGTTGGCTTCAGGAGCCCAAAAATTGGATGAATCACACCCTGGAGTTGGCAGCAGCAGCAGGAGCCCAAATATTACTTTAAAGAGACACTGGGGTTGGCTTCAGTAGCCCAAAAATTGGATGAATCACACCCTGGAGTTGGCAGCAGCAGCAGCAGGAGCCCAGATATTACTTTAAAGAGACCCTGGGGTTGGCTTCAGGAGCCCAAAAATTGGATGAATCACACCCTGGAGTTGGCAGCAGCAGCAGGAGCCCAAACATTACTTTAAAGAGACACTGGGGTTGGCTTCAGTAGCCCAAAAATTGGATGAATCACACCCTGGAGTTGGCAGCAGCAGCAGCAGCAGCAGGAGCCCAAACATTACTTTAAAGAGACCCTTGGGTTGGCTTCAGGAGGCCAAAAATTGGATGAATCACACCCTGGAGTTGGCAGCAGCAGCAGCAGGAGCCCAAATATTACTTTAAAGAGACCCTGGGGTTGGCTTCAGGAGCCCAAAAATTGGATGAATCACACCCTGGAGTTGGCAGCAGCAGCAGGAGCCCAAATATTACTTTAAAGAGACACTGGAGTTGGCTTCAGGAGCCCAAAAATTGGATGATTCACACCCTGGAGTTGGCAGCAGCAGGAGCCCAAATATTACTTTAAAGAGACCCTGGGGTTGGCTTCAGGAGGCCAAAAATTGGATGAATCACACCCTGGAGTTGGCAGCAGCAGCAGCAGCAGGAGCCCAAATATTACTTTAAAGAGACACTGGAGTTGGCTTCAGGAGCCCAAAAATTGGATGATTCACACCCTGGAGTTGGCAGCAGCAGCAGCCCAAATATTACTTTAAAGAGACCTTGGGTTGGCTTCAGGAGGCCAAAAATTGGATGAATCACACCCTGGAGTTGGCAGCAACAGCAGCAGGAGCCCAAATATTACTTTAAAGAGACCCTGGGGTTGGCTTCAGGAGCCCAAAAATTGGATGAATCACACCCTGGAGTTGGCAGCAGCAGCAGCAGGAGCCCAAACATTACTTTAAAGAGACCCTTGGGTTGGCTTCAGGAGGCCAAAAATTGGATGAATCACACCCTGGAGTTGGCAGCAGCAGCAGCAGCAGGAGCCCAAATATTACTTTAAAGAGACCCTGGGGTTGGCTTCAGGAGCCCAAAAATTGGATGAATCACACCCTGGAGTTGGCAGCAGCAGCAGGAGCCCAAATATTACTTTAAAGAGACACTGGAGTTGGCTTCAGGAGCCCAAAAATTGGATGATTCACACCCTGGAGTTGGCAGCAGCAGGAGCCCAAATATTACTTTAAAGAGACCCTGGGGTTGGCTTCAGGAGGCCAAAAATTGGATGAATCACACCCTGGAGTTGGCAGCAGCAGCAGCAGGAGCCCAAATATTACTTTAAAGAGACATTGGAGTTGGCTTCAGGAGCCCAAAAATTGGATGATTCACACCCTGGAGTTGGCAGCAGCAGCAGCCCAAATATTACTTTAAAGAGACCCTGGGGTTGGCTTCAGGAGGCCAAAAATTGGATGAATCACACCCTGGAGTTGGCAGCAACAGCAGCAGGAGCCCAAATATTACTTTAAAGAGACCCTGGGGTTGGCTTCAGGAGCCCAAAAATTGGATGAATCACACCCTGGAGTTGGCAGGAGTTGGCAGCAGCAGCAACAGGAGCCCAAACATTACTTTAAAGAGACACTGGACTTGGCTTCAGGAGCCCCAAAATTGGATGATTCACACCCTGGAGTTGGCAGCAGCAGCAGCAGGAGCCCAAATATTACTTTAAAGAGACACTGGAGTTGGCTTCAGGAGCCCAAAAATTGGATGATTCACACCCTGGAGTTGGCAGCAGCAGCAGCAGGAGCAGCAGCAGGAGCCCAAACATTACTTTAAAGAGACACTGGGATTGGCTTCAGGAGCCCAAAAATTGGATGAATCACACCCTGGAGTTGGCAGGAGTTGGCAGCAGCAGCAGCAGCAACAGGAGCCCGAACATTACTTTAAAGAGACCCTGAGGTTGGCTTCAGGAGGCCAAAAATTGGACGAATCACACCCTGGAGTTGGCAGCAGCAGCAGCAGGAGCCCAAATATTACCTTAAAGAGACCCTGGGGTTGGCTTCAGGAGCCCAAAAATTGGATGAATCACACCCTGGAGTTGGCAGCAGCAGCAGCAGGAGCCCAAATATTACTTTAAAGAGACCCTAGGGTTGGCTTCAGGAGCCCAAAAATTGGATGAATCACACCCTGGAGTTGGCAGCAGCAGGAGCCCAAACATTACTTTAAAGAGACACTGGAGTTGGCTTCAGGAGCCCAAAAATTGGATTAATCACACCCTGGAGTTGGCAGCAGCAGCAGCAGCAGGAGCCCAAACATTACTTTAAAGAGACACTGGAGTTGGCTTCAGGAGCCCAAAAATTGGATTAATCACACCCTGGCGTTGGCAGCAGCAGCAGCAGAAATATTACTTTAAAGAGACACTGGGGTTGGCTTCAGGAGGCCAAAAATTGGATGAATCACACCCTGGAGTTGGCAGCAGCAGCAGCAGCAGGAGCCCAAATATTACTTTAAAGAGACCCTGGGGTTGGCTTCAGGAGCCCAAAAATTGGATGAATCACACCCTGGAGTTGGCAGCAGCAGCAGCAGGAGCCCAAATATTACTTTAAAGAGACCCTGGGGTTGGCTTCAGGAGCCCAAAAATTGGATGAATCACACCCTGGAGTTGGCAGCAGCAGCAGCAGCAGCGGCAGGAGCCCAAACATTACTTTAAAGAGACACTGGGGTTGGCTTCAGGGGCCCAAAAATTGGATGAATCACACCCTGGAGTTGGCAGGAGTTGTCAGCAGCAGCAACAGGAGCCCAAACATTACTTTAAAGAGACACTGGAGTTGACTTCAGGAGCCCAAAAATTGGATGATTCACACCCTGGAGTTGGCAGCAGCAGCAACAGGAGCCCAAATATTACTTTAAAGAGACCCTGGGGTTGGCTTCAGGAGGCCAAAAATTGGATGAATCACACCCTGGAGTTGGCAGCAGCAGCAGCAGGAGCCCAAACATTACTTTAAAGAGACACTGGAGTTGGCTTCAGGAGCCCAAAAATTGGATGATTCACACCCTGGAGTTGGCAGCAGCAGGAGCCCAAATATTACTTTAAAGAGACCCTGGGGTTGGCTTCAGAAGGCCGAAAATTGGATGAATCAAACCCTGGAGTTGGCAGCAACAGCAGCAGGAGCCCAAATATTACTTTAAAGAGACCCTGGGGTTGGCTTCAGGAGCCCAAAAATTGGATGAATCACACCCTGGAGTTGGCAGCAGCAGCAGCAGGAGCCCAAACATTACTTTAAAGAGACCCTTGGGTTGGCTTCAGGAGGCCAAAAATTGGATGAATCACACCCTGGAGTTGGCAGCAGCAGCAGCAGCAGGAGCCCAAATATTACTTTAAAGAGACCCTGGGGTTGGCTTCAGGAGCCCAAAAATTGGATGAATCACACCCTGGAGTTGGCAGCAGCAGCAGGAGCCCAAATATTACTTTAAAGAGACACTGGAGTTGGCTTCAGGAGCCCAAAAATTGGATGATTCACACCCTGGAGTTGGCAGCAGCAGGAGCCCAAATATTACTTTAAAGAGACCCTGGGGTTGGCTTCAGGAGGCCAAAAATTGGATGAATCACACCCTGGAGTTGGCAGCAGCAGCAGCAGGAGCCCAAATATTACTTTAAAGAGACACTGGAGTTGGCTTCAGGAGCCCAAAAATTGGATGATTCACACCCTGGAGTTGGCAGCAGCAGCAGCCCAAATATTACTTTAAAGAGACCCTGGGGTTGGCTTCAGGAGGCCAAAAATTGGATGAATCACACCCTGGAGTTGGCAGCAACAGCAGCAGGAGCCCAAATATTACTTTAAAGAGACCCTGGGGTTGGCTTCAGAAGCCCAAAAATTGGATGAATCACACCCTGGAGTTGGCAGGAGTTGGCAGCAGCAGCAACAGGAGCCCAAACATTACTTTAAAGAGACACTGGACTTGGCTTCAGGAGCCCCAAAATTGGATGATTCACACCCTGGAGTTGGCAGCAGCAGCAGCAGGAGCCCAAATATTACTTTAAAGAGACACTGGAGTTGGCTTCAGGAGCCCAAAAATTGGATGATTCACACCCTGGAGTTGGCAGCAGCAGCAGCAGGAGCAGCAGCAGGAGCCCAAACATTACTTTAAAGAGACACTGGGATTGGCTTCAGGAGCCCAAAAATTGGATGAATCACACCCTGGAGTTGGCAGGAGTTGGCAGCAGCAGCAGCAGCAACAGGAGCCCGAACATTACTTTAAAGAGACCCTGGGGTTGGCTTCAGGAGGCCAAAAATTGGACGAATCACACCCTGGAGTTGGCAGCAGCAGCAGCAGGAGCCCAAATATTACCTTAAAGAGACCCTGGGGTTGGCTTCAGGAGCCCAAAAATTGGATGAATCACACCCTGGAGTTGGCAGCAGCAGCAGCAGGAGCCCAAATATTACTTTAAAGAGACCCTAGGGTTGGCTTCAGGAGCCCAAAAATTGGATGAATCACACCCTGGAGTTGGCAGCAGCAGGAGCCCAAACATTACTTTAAAGAGACACTGGAGTTGGCTTCAGGAGCCCAAAAATTGGATTAATCACACCCTGGAGTTGGCAGCAGCAGCAGCAGCAGGAGCCCAAACATTACTTTAAAGAGACACTGGAGTTGGCTTCAGGAGCCCAAAAATTGGATTAATCACACCCTGGCGTTGGCAGCAGCAGCAGCAGAAATATTACTTTAAAGAGACACTGGGGTTGGCTTCAGGAGGCCAAAAATTGGATGAATCACACCCTGGAGTTGGCAGCAGCAGCAGCAGCAGGAGCCCAAATATTACTTTAAAGAGACCCTGGGGTTGGCTTCAGGAGCCCAAAAATTGGATGAATCACACCCTGGAGTTGGCAGCAGCAGCAGCAGGAGCCCAAATATTACTTTAAAGAGACCCTGGGGTTGGCTTCAGGAGCCCAAAAATTGGATGAATCACACCCTGGAGTTGGCAGCAGCAGCAGCAGCAGCGGCAGGAGCCCAAACATTACTTTAAAGAGACACTGGGGTTGGCTTCAGGGGCCCAAAAATTGGATGAATCACACCCTGGAGTTGGCAGGAGTTGTCAGCAGCAGCAACAGGAGCCCAAACATTACTTTAAAGAGACACTGGAGTTGACTTCAGGAGCCCAAAAATTGGATGATTCACACCCTGGAGTTGGCAGCAGCAGCAACAGGAGCCCAAATATTACTTTAAAGAGACCCTGGGGTTGGCTTCAGGAGGCCAAAAATTGGATGAATCACACCCTGGAGTTGGCAGCAGCAGCAGCAGGAGCCCAAACATTACTTTAAAGAGACACTGGAGTTGGCTTCAGGAGCCCAAAAATTGGATGATTCACACCCTGGAGTTGGCAGCAGCAGGAGCCCAAATATTACTTTAAAGAGACCCTGGGGTTGGCTTCAGAAGGCCGAAAATTGGATGAATCAAACCCTGGAGTTGGCAGCAGCAGCAGCAGGAGCCCAAATATTACTTTAAAGAGACCCTGGGGTTGGCTTCAGGAGCCCAAAAATTGGATGAATCACACCCTGGAGTTGGCATCAGCAGGAGCCCAAAAATTGGCCTAAAGACATAAATATGTTTTGCACCATTTGGAAAGTGTAAAACGTGGCACCATGCTGAATCTAGTCGCATGCATCAGGCATTGGTGGGTGGAAATCCTGGCTGATCCATCCCTGATTCATTTTGACAAAGGTGAGTCTCTCCACATTTTTAGTTGACAGACGAGTTCTCCTCGCCGTAAATATGGCCCCCGCCGCACTAAACACCCGCTCAGATGGCACGCTACTTGCCGGGCAGGACAGCTTTTCCAGGGCAAACTCTGCTAGTTGCGGCCACAAATCAAGTTTGGCTGCCCAGAAGTCCAGCGGATCCTCAAGGTGTGTTGGCATGGTCATGTCAAAGTATGACATGACCTGCTGGTTCAGGTCCTGCTCCAGGTCTTCCTGCTGCTCATGAGTAGCCTCACTATGCGGGTGTAGAAAGCTACTCATTAGCGACTGAAGACTGAGGCTGCTGCTGCTGATGGAGCTGCTGCTGCTGCTCCTGCCAACCCCCCCAGCGGCCATGGCAGTGGAAGGTGAGCGCAGAGGTCCCCTCGAGTCAGACCTGCGAGAGTATGGACCATGGCGCAGATAGGCATCGGCCAACTGCCTACGTAGAATGTCTTTGTAGTAGTTCAGTTTGTCCTCCCTCTCGGTGGGTTTAAAAAATGCCCCCATTTTGTGCCGGAAGCGAGGGTCCAATAAGGTGGACAGCCAGAAGTCATCCCGCCGACAGATGGAAACAATTCTGGGGTCACTACGCAAGCACGTGAGCATGCTTCGTGCCATTTGCGCAAGTGACTCGGATGGACTACCTGTCTCCATCTCCACTGCATACTGCCACGGTGTGCCCGGGTCCTCTGTCTCGCCTTCCTCAAAAACCTCTAGCTCCTCTGGCTGCTCCTGCTCCTCCTCTCCTGTCCGCTGACTAGATAAACCAGCCATTTCGCCAAGCCTAAACTGTGTTTCGCTGGGCAACTCCTCCTCCTCCTCTTCCTCCTCCTCCTCCAGTTCAGCTCCAACGGGGTTCATGTGGCCGTAAGATGTAAACGCCATGTCTCCAGTGCCCTGACCAGCCATGGTTTCCAACATGTGCTGTAGTACATGAAGCAGTGGAATCACGTCGTTCATCCCGTAATCCTGCCGACTGACAAATAAAGTGGCTTCCTCAAACGGCAGGTGTCACGTATGAGCTGCCACTGGTTGACATTGAAGTTACACAGGGGAGTCCCCCTATCTGCTTGGATCATCAGGAAATCCGTGATGGCTTTTCTCTGTTCATATAATCGGTCCAACATGTGAAGGGTGGAATTCCAATGGGTGGAAACATCACAAATCAGACTATGTTGGGGGATACCATTCTGACGCTGTAGCTCAAGAAGGGTGTGTTTGGCGGTGTATGAGTGGCTGAAGTGCATGCAAAGTTTCCTTGAAGTTGTTAGGATGTCTTGCAGATGGGGGGAACACTTCAGAAACCGCTTGACAACCAGATTGAAGACGTGAGCCATGCAGGGGGCATGGGTCAGGCTTCCTTGGCGCAGCGCAGACAAAATGTTCTTCCCATTGTCGGTAACCATGATTCCTATTTTAAGTTTTCTTGGAGTAAGCCATGTTTGGATTTCCTGATGAATACATTTAAGCAGTTCCCTGTGTGACTCCGTTCGCCAAGACAAACCATGTGAAGCACTGCGTGACACCTCTGTGCCCTGCACACATGGTAGACTGGAGGGGCACTGAGACTTGAGCCTAAAGTGGAGGGTGAGGAGATGGCGGAGGATGAGGAGGCCGAGTCGCACGGTGTCACAGGCCCAACGGCCAGGGAGCGCGGAGGCCGAAGCGGCGTGACCTGTCCAAGTTGGGACTCTCCACCTCGGCTCGGCACAAGCCATCAGTTCTCTGAAAGGTGCAGATTCCACCACCTGAAAAGGGAGCAACTGCAGCACCAGCAACTTGGACAGGAGCACATTCAGCTTCTGCGCCGTAGGATGAGTGGGCGCATACTGCTGTCTCTTGGACATGGCTTAGCTGATGGATTGCTGGCGGGATGCATGACTTGGAGGAGGAGGAGCAGGCTTCGGCTGAGGTGCTGGAGCCTTGGCTGGCAGAAATTGGGAGCGGCGTGCCACTTGGTGAGGAAGCAGACTGGACCACCCCTTGGGAGCCTTGGTTCTCCCAGGTCGCTTTATGGTGACGCATCATATGTTGACGCAGGGCCGTGGTGCCAACATTTGGACCCTGGCCACGCTTCACCTTTTGCCTACATATCTTGCATGTGGCCATGTTACCCTCCTGCGGATGCTTCAGGAGAAACTGCCACACTGCCGAGTAGCTATTTTTCCCACCCCCTGGCCTCACTGATTCACTGCTGCTGTTGCCAACTC
Organism: Gastrophryne carolinensis; assembly: GCA_027917425.1. Taxonomy (NCBI): domain Eukaryota; kingdom Metazoa; phylum Chordata; class Amphibia; order Anura; family Microhylidae; genus Gastrophryne; species Gastrophryne carolinensis. Next base: position 308,056,184 of record CM051236.1, on the reverse strand, counting down.
CAGGAACCCCTGCTCCACTACCTCCCGATAAGGTAGACTGCCGCACAGCAGGTGCTCTACCCCGGCCCCGGCCGGCTCCAGCCTTTGGAATTGTGCCCCCATGCTGACTGCTACCACCTTGCTGCCTCAGCTGCTGACTCCGGGGCAACCTGCGCCCCTCTTCTCCTGATGATGACGATGAAGCCCCTTCATCACCCGGCTCCCAAGTGCGATCGGCTTCATCGTCATCATCATTATCACCGAGTTGTGGCTGTACGTCACTGATGTTCGTGGATTCGTCAACAGTGTCTGGCGCAGGAGCTGGAACGCTCGCAGCACCCACGACACTGTCCACATCACTATTTGTCTGCCTAGCTAAAGAAGCCACCTCCATTTCTTGGCTGGGCAGTAGCTGCTGACTGTCCTCTATCTGATCGTCCTCCTCACTAAAGAGTGGAGCTGAACCCAAAGCATTGGATACGTCGCTGGGGGAGGGAACAGCGTAGGACAGAGGCAATGGGAGGACAGGGACTGCTCTCGGGGCATGCCAACTCAGGGTTGTGTCAGAGGAACCTACCGACCCTAGACTGGGGGTCTCAGACGTAAGTTGTGATGATGTTGTTGATGAGCGTCAACCAATCTACCACGGCAGATGCGTTACTGGTGGAGACCCGACCGCTAGCAGATACTGGCAGATTAGGTCTCTCAGCGTGACTCCTGCTGCTACTGGCCCCCAGTCTGCTGCGACCTCTGCCTGCGGAATCTTAGCCTCTGCCACTCCTCTTTTCACTTCCAGGCACTTGTGTGCCCGACATAGTCTAACTGGCGTGGTAGTAGGTGATATTTTAAGAACCCCCAGGCAGCGGTGGGTCTATATGAAACAGAATATAATGCACACCAAAAGTGAGCAGTAACACTCAGCCTCCAACAGGCCTGCCTAGTGTAAATAAGAGAGCTGCTTAGTGTAAATAAAGAGGGGTATGCTATGTTACAGAATGGGATGCCCCAACAGCCAGCAGTGCACCTGTGAGCAGTACTACTATGCACAGCAAAAGTGTCTTTATCAGGCCTAATTTCAATTAGAATAAGTGCAAATGGTTATGGTCTTAAATAGAGGCTGGTGTAGTCACAGAATGGGATGCCCCAAAAACCAGCAGTGCACCTGGGACCAGTAGTGCTATGCACAGCAAAAGTGTCTTTATCAGGCCTAATTTCAATTAGAATAAGTGCAAATGGTTATGGTCTTAAATAGAGGCTGGTGTAGTCACAGAATGGGATGCCATAAAAACAAGCAGTGAACCTGGGACCAGTAGTGCTATGCACAGCAAAAGTGTCTTTATCAGGCCTAATTTCAATTAGAATAAGTGCAAATGGTTATGGTCTTAAATAGAGGCTGGTGTAGTCACAGAATGGGATGCCCCAAAAACCAGCAGTGCACCTGGGACCAGTAGTGCTATGCACAGCAAAAGTGTCTTTATCAGGCCTAATTTCAATTAGAATAAGTGCAAATGGTTATGGTCTTAAATAGAGGCTGGTGTAGTCACAGAATGGGATGCCCCAAAAACCAGCAGTGCACCTGGGACCAGTAGTGCTATGCACAGCAAAAGTGTCTTTATCAGGCCTAATCTCAATTAGAATAAGTGCAAATGGTTATGGTCTTAAATAGAGGCTGGTGTAGTCACAGAATGGGATGCCATAAAAACAAGCAGTGAACCTGGGACCAGTAGTGCTATGCACAGCAAAAGTGTCTTTATCAGGCCTAATTTCAATTAGAATAAGTGCAAATGGTTATGGTCTTAAATAGAGGCTGGTGTAGTCACAGAATGGGATGCCCCAAAAACCAGCAGTGCACCTGGGACCAGTAGTGCTATGCACAGCAAAAGTGTCTTTATCAGGCCTAATCTCAATTAGAATAAGTGCAAATGGTTATGGTCTTAAATAGAGGCTGGTGTAGTCACAGAATGGGATGCCATAAAAACAAGCAGTGAACCTGGGACCAGTAGTGCTATGCACAGCAAAAGTGTCTTTATCAGGCCTAATTTCAATTAGAATAAGTGCAAATGGTTATGGTCTTAAATAGAGGCTGGTGTAGTCACAGAATGGGATGCCCCAAAAACCAGCAGTGCACCTGGCAGGCAGCAGTAAGTCTATGCACAGCAAAAGTGTCTTTATCAGGCCTAATTTCAATTAGAATAAGTGCAAATGGTTATGGTCTTAAATAGAGGCTGGTGTAGTCACAGAATGGGATGCCACAAAAACCAGCAGTGCACCTGGGACCAGTAGTGCTATGCACAGCAAAAGTGTCTTTATCAGGCCTAATTTCAATTAGAATAAGTGCAAATGGTTATGGTCTTAAATAGAAGCTGGTGTAGTCACAGAATGGGATGCCACAAAAACCAGCAGTGCACCTGGCAGGCAGCAGTAAGTCTATGCACAGCAAAAGTGTCTTTATCAGGCCTAATTTCAATTAGAATAAGTGCAAATGGTTATGGTCTTAAATAGAGGCTGGTGTAGTCACAGAATGGGATGCCACAAAAACCAGCAGTGCACTTGGGACCAGTAGTGCTATGCACAGCAAAAGTGTCTTTATCAGGCCTAATTTCAATTAGAATAAGTGCAAATGGTTATGGTCTTAAATAGAGGCTGGTGTAGTCACAGAATGGGATGCCCCAAAAACCAGCAGTGCACCTGGCAGGCAGCAGTGAGTCTATGCACAGCAAAAGTGTCTTTATCAGGCCTAATTTCAATTAGAATAAGTGCAAATGGTTATGGTCTTAAATAGAGGCTGGTGTAGTCACAGAATGGGATGCCACAAAAACCAGCAGTGCACCTGGGACCAGTAGTGCTATGCACAGCAAAAGTGTCTTTATCAGGCCTAATTTCAATTAGAATAAGTGCAAATGGTTATGGTCTTAAATAGAGGCTGGTGTAGTCACAGAATGGGATGCCCCAAAAACCAGCAGTGCACCTGGCAGGCAGCAGTAAGTCTATGGACAGCAAAAGTGTCTTTATCAGGCCTAATTTCAATTAGAATAAGTGCAAATGGTTATGGTCTTAAATAGAGGCTGGTGTAGTCACAGAATGGGATGCCACAAAACCAGCAGTGCACCTGGGACCAGTAGTGCTATGCACAGCAAAAGTGTCTTTATCAGGCCTAATTTCAATTAGAATAAGTGCAAATGGTTATGGTCTTAAATAGAGGCTGGTGTAGTCACAGAATGGGATGCCCCAAAAACCAGCAGTGCATCTGGCAGGCAGCAGTAAGTCTATGCACAGCAAAAGTGTCTTTATCAGGCCTAATTTCAATTAGAATAAGTGCAAATGGTTATGGTCTTAAATAGAGGCTGGTGTAGTCACAGAATGGGATGCCACAAAAACCAGCAGTGCACCTGGCAGGCAGCAGTAAGTCTATGCACAGCAAAAGTGTCTTTATCAGGCCTAATTTCAATTAGAATAAGTGCAAATGGTTATGGTCTTAAATAGAGGCTGGTGTAGTCACAGAATGGGATGCCACAAAAACCAGCAGTGCACCTGGCAGGCAGCAGTAAGTCTATGCACAGCAAAAGTGTCTTTATCAGGCCTAATTTCAATTAGAATAAGTGCAAATGGTTATGGTCTTAAATAGAGGCTGGTGTAGTCACAGAATGGGATGCCTCACAGCAGAGTGCACCTGGGACCAGTAGTGCTATGCACAGCAAAACTGTCTTTATCAGGCCTAATTTCAAATAGAATAAGTGCAATTGGTTATGGTCTTAAATAGAGGCTGGTGTAGTCACAGAATGGGATGCCACAAAAACCAGCAGTGCACCTGGGACCAGTAGTGCTATGCACAGCAAAAGTGTCTTTATCAGGCCTAATTTCAATTAGAATAAGTGCAAATGGTTATGGTCTTAAATAGAGGCTGGTGTAGTCACAGAATGGGATGCCACAAAAACCAGCAGTGCACCTGGGACCAGTAGTGCTATGCACAGCAAAAGTGTCTTTATCAGGCCTAATTTCAATTAGAATAAGTGCAAATGGTTATGGTCTTAAATAGAGGCTGGTGTAGTCACAGAATGGGATGCCCCAAAAACCAGCAGTGCACCTGGCAGGCAGCAGTAAGTCTATGCACAGCAAAAGTGTCTTTATCAGGCCTAATTTCAATTAGAATAAGTGCAAATGGCTATGGTCTTAAATAGAGGCTGGTGTAGTCACAGAATGGGATGCGCCAAAAACCAGCAGTGCACCTGGCAGGCAGCAGTAAGTCTATGCACAGCAAAAGTGTCTTTATCAGGCCTAATTTCAATTAGAATAAGTGCAAATGGTTATGGTCTTAAATAGAGGCTGGTGTAGTCACAGAATGGGATGCCACAAAAACCAGCAGTGCACTTGGGACCAGTAGTGCTATGCACAGCAAAAGTGTCTTTATCAGGCCTAATTTCAATTAGAATAAGTGCAAATGGTTATGGTCTTAAATAGAGGCTGGTGTAGTCACAGAATGGGATGCCCCAAAAACCAGCAGTGCACCTGGCAGGCAGCAGTGAGTCTATGCACAGCAAAAGTGTCTTTATCAGGCCTAATTTCAATTAGAATAAGTGCAAATGGTTATGGTCTTAAATAGAGGCTGGTGTAGTCACAGAATGGGATGCCACAAAAACCAGCAGTGCACCTGGGACCAGTAGTGCTATGCACAGCAAAAGTGTCTTTATCAGGCCTAATTTCAATTAGAATAAGTGCAAATGGTTATGGTCTTAAATAGAGGCTGGTGTAGTCACAGAATGGGATGCCCCAAAAACCAGCAGTGCACCTGGCAGGCAGCAGTAAGTCTATGGACAGCAAAAGTGTCTTTATCAGGCCTAATTTCAATTAGAATAAGTGCAAATGGTTATGGTCTTAAATAGAGGCTGGTGTAGTCACAGAATGGGATGCCACAAAACCAGCAGTGCACCTGGGACCAGTAGTGCTATGCACAGCAAAAGTGTCTTTATCAGGCCTAATTTCAATTAGAATAAGTGCAAATGGTTATGGTCTTAAATAGAGGCTGGTGTAGTCACAGAATGGGATGCGCCAAAAACCAGCAGTGCATCTGGCAGGCAGCAGTAAGTCTATGCACAGCAAAAGTGTCTTTATCAGGCCTAATTTCAATTAGAATAAGTGCAAATGGTTATGGTCTTAAATAGAGGCTGGTGTAGTCACAGAATGGGATGCCACAAAAACCAGCAGTGCACCTGGCAGGCAGCAGTAAGTCTATGCACAGCAAAAGTGTCTTTATCAGGCCTAATTTCAATTAGAATAAGTGCAAATGGTTATGGTCTTAAATAGAGGCTGGTGTAGTCACAGAATGGGATGCCACAAAAACCAGCAGTGCACCTGGCAGGCAGCAGTAAGTCTATGCACAGCAAAAGTGTCTTTATCAGGCCTAATTTCAATTAGAATAAGTGCAAATGGTTATGGTCTTAAATAGAGGCTGGTGTAGTCACAGAATGGGATGCCTCACAGCAGAGTGCACCTGGGACCAGTAGTGCTATGCACAGCAAAACTGTCTTTATCAGGCCTAATTTCAAATAGAATAAGTGCAATTGGTTATGGTCTTAAATAGAGGCTGGTGTAGTCACAGAATGGGATGCCACAAAAACCAGCAGTGCACCTGGGACCAGTAGTGCTATGCACAGCAAAAGTGTCTTTATCAGGCCTAATTTCAATTAGAATAAGTGCAAATGGTTATGGTCTTAAATAGAGGCTGGTGTAGTCACAGAATGGGATGCCACAAAAACCAGCAGTGCACCTGGGACCAGTAGTGCTATGCACAGCAAAAGTGTCTTTATCAGGCCTAATTTCAATTAGAATAAGTGCAAATGGTTATGGTCTTAAATAGAGGCTGGTGTAGTCACAGAATGGGATGCCCCAAAAACCAGCAGTGCACCTGGCAGGCAGCAGTAAGTCTATGCACAGCAAAAGTGTCTTTATCAGGCCTAATTTCAATTAGAATAAGTGCAAATGGCTATGGTCTTAAATAGAGGCTGGTGTAGTCACAGAATGGGATGCGCCAAAAACCAGCAGTGCACCTGGCAGGCAGCAGTAAGTCTATGCACAGCAAAAGTGTCTTTATCAGGCCTAATTTCAATTAGAATAAGTGCAAATGGTTATGGTCTTAAATAGAGGCTGGTGTAGTCACAGAATGGGATGCCACAAAAACCAGCAGTGCACCTGGGACCAGTAGTGCTATGCACAGCAAAAGTGTCTTTATCAGGCCTAATTTCAATTAGAATAAGTGCAAATGGTTATGGTCTTAAATAGAGGCTGGTGTAGTCACAGAATGGGATGCGCCAAAAACCAGCAGTGCACCTGGCAGGCAGCAGTAAGTCTATGCACAGCAAAAGTGTCTTTATCAGGCCAAATTTCAATTAGAATAAGTGCAAATGGTTATGGTCTTAAAAAGAGGCTGGTGTAGTCACAGAATGGGATGCCACAAAAACCAGCAGTGCACCTGGCAGGCAGCAGTAAGTCTATGCACAGCAAAAGTGTCTTTATCAGGCCTAATTTCAATTAGAATAAGTGCAAATGGTTATGGTCTTAAATAGAGGCTGGTGTAGTCACAGAATGGGATGCGCCAAAAACCAGCAGTGCACCTGGCAGGCAGCAGTAAGTCTATGCACAGCAAAAGTGTCTTTATCAGGCCTAATTTCAATTAGAATAAGTGCAAATGGTTATGGTCTTAAATAGAGGCTGGTGTAGTCACAGAATGGGATGCCCCAAAAACCAGCAGTGGACCTGGCAGGCAGCAGTAAGTCTATGGACAGCAAAAGTGTCTTTATCAGGCCTAATTTCAATTAGAATAAGTGCAAATGGTTATGGTCTTAAATAGAGGCTGGTGTAGTCACAGAATGGGATGCCACAAAACCAGCAGTGCACCTGGGACCAGTAGTGCTATGCACAGCAAAAGTGTCTTTATCAGGCCTAATTTCAATTAGAATAAGTGCAAATGGTTATGGTCTTAAATAGAGGCTGGTGTAGTCACAGAATGGGATGCCTCACAGCAGAGTGCACCTGGGACCAGTAGTGCTATGCACAGCAAAAGTGTCTTTATCAGGCCTAATTTCAATTAGAATAAGTGCAAATGGTTATGGTCTTAAATAGAGGCTGGTGTAGTCACAGAATGGGATGCCCCAAAAACCAGCAGTGCACCTGGCAGGCAGCAGTAAGTCTATGCACAGCAAAAGTGTCTTTATCAGGCCTAATTTCAATTAGAATAAGTGCAAATGGCTATGGTCTTAAATAAAGGCTGGTGTAGTCACAGAATGGGATGCGCCAAAAACCAGCAGTGCACCTGGCAGGCAGCAGTAAGTCTATGCACAGCAAAAGTGTCTTTATCAGGCCTAATTTCAATTAGAATAAGTGCAAATGGTTATGGTCTTAAATAGAGGCTGGTGTAGTCACAGAATGGGATGCCTCACAGCAGAGTGCACCTGGGACCAGTAGTGCTATGCACAGCAAAAGTGTCTTTATCAGGCCTAATTTCAATTAGAATAAGTACAAATGGTTATAGTCTTAAATAGAGGCTGGTGTAGTCACAGAATGGGATGCCACAAAAACCAGCAGTGCACCTGGGACCAGTAGTGCTATGCACAGCAAAAGTGTCTTTATCAGGCCTAATTTCAATTAGAATAAGTACAAATGGTTATGGTCTTAAATAGAGGCTGGTGTAGTCACAGAATGGGATGCCCCAAAAACCAGCAGTGCACCTGGGACCAGTAGTGCTATGCACAGCAAAAGTGTCTTTATCAGGCCTAATTTCAATTAGAATAAGTGCAAATGGTTATGGTCTTAAATAGAGGCTGGTGTAGTCACAGAATGGGATGCCACAAAAACCAGCAGTGCACCTGGGACCAGTAGTGCTATGCACAGCAAAAGTGTCTTTATCAGGCCTAATTTCAATTAGAATAAGTGCAAATGGTTATGGTCTTAAATAGAGGCTGGTGTAGTCACAGAATGGGATGCGCCAAAAACCAGCAGTGCACCTGGGACCAGTAGTGCTATGCACAGCAAAAGTGTCTTTATCAGGCCTAATTTCAATTAGAATAAGTGCAAATGGTTATGGTCTTAAATAGAGGCTGGTGTAGTCACAGAATGGGATGCCCCAAAAACCAGCAGTGCACCTGGCAGGCAGCAGTAAGTCTATGCACAGCAAAAGTGTCTTTATCAGGCCTAATTTCAATTAGAATAAGTGCAAATGGCTATGGTCTTAAATAGAGGCTGGTGTAGTCACAGAATGGGATGCGCCAAAAACCAGCAGTGCACCTGGCAGGCAGCAGTAAGTCTATGCACAGCAAAAGTGTCTTTATCAGGCCTAATTTCAATTAGAATAAGTGCAAATGGTTATGGTCTTAAATAGAGGCTGGTGTAGTCACAGAATGGGATGCCTCACAGCAGAGTGCACCTGGGACCAGTAGTGCTATGCACAGCAAAAGTGTCTTTATCAGGCCTAATTTCAATTAGAATAAGTGCAAATGGTTATGGTCTTAAATAGAGGCTGGTGTAGTCACAGAATGGGATGCCACAAAAACCAGCAGTGCACCTGGGACCAGTAGTGCTATGCACACCAAAGTGTCTTTATCAGGCCTAATTTCAATTAGAATAAGTGCAAATGGTTATGGTCTTAAATAGAGGCTGGTGTAGTCACAGAATGGGATGCCACAAAAACCAGCAGTGCACCTGGGACCAGTAGTGCTATGCACAGCAAAAGTGTCTTTATCAGGCCTAATTTCAATTAGAATAAGTGCAAATGGTTATGGTCTTAAATAGAGGCTGGTGTAGTCACAGAATGGGATGCGCCAAAAACCAGCAGTGCACCTGGCAGGCAGCAGTAAGTCTATGCACAGCAAAAGTGTCTTTATCAGGCCAAATTTCAATTAGAATAAGTGCAAATGGTTATGGTCTTAAAAAGAGGCTGGTGTAGTCACAGAATGGGATGCCACAAAAACCAGCAGTGCACCTGGCAGGCAGCAGTAAGTCTATGCACAGCAAAAGTGTCTCTATCAGGCCTAATTTCAATTAGAATAAGTGCAAATGGTTATGGTCTTAAAAAGAGGCTGGTGTAGTCACAGAATGGGATGCCACAAAAACCAGCAGTGCACCTGGCAGGCAGCAGTAAGTCTATGCACAGCAAAAGTGTCTTTATCAGGCCTAATTTCAATTAGAATAAGTGCAAATGGTTATGGTCTTAAATAGAGGCTGGTGTAGTCACAGAATGGGATGCGCCAAAAACCAGCAGTGCACCTGGCAGGCAGCAGTAAGTCTATGCACAGCAAAAGTGTCTTTATCAGGCCTAATTTCAATTAGAATAAGTGCAAATGGTTATGGTCTTAAATAGAGGCTGGTGTAGTCACAGAATGGGATGCCACAAAAACCAGCAGTGCACCTGGCAGGCAGCAGTAAGTCTATGCACAGCAAAAGTGTCTTTATCAGGCCTAATTTCAATTAGAATAAGTGCAAATGGTTAAGGTCTTAAATAGAGGCTGGTGTAGTCACAGAATGGGATGCCACAAAAACCAGCAGTGCACCTGGCAGGCAGCAGTAAGTCTATGCACAGCAAAAGTGTCTTTATCAGGCCTAATTTCAATTAGAATAAGTGCAAATGGTTATGGTCTTAAATAGAGGCTGGTGTAGTCACAGAATGGGATGCCTCACAGCAGAGTGCACCTGGGACCAGTAGTGCTATGCACAGCAAAAGTGTCTTTATCAGGCCTAATTTCAATTAGAATAAGTGCAAATGGTTATGGTCTTAAATAGAGGCTGGTCTAGTCACAGAATGGGATGCCACAAAAACCAGCAGTGCACCTGGGACCAGTAGTGCTATGCACAGCAAAAGTGTCTTTATCAGGCCTAATTTCAATTAGAATAAGTGCAAATGGTTATGGTCTTAAATAGAGGCTGGTGTAGTCACAGAATGGGATGCGCCAAAAACCAGCAGTGCACCTGGCAGGCAGCAGTAAGTCTATGCACAGCAAAAGTGTCTTTATCAGGCCTAATTTCAATTAGAATAAGTGCAAATGGTTATGGTCTTAAATAGAGGCTGGTGTAGTCACAGAATGGGATGCGCCAAAAACCAGCAGTGCACCTGGCAGGCAGCAGTAAGTCTATGCACAGCAAAAGTGTCTTTATCAGGCCTAATTTCAATTAGAATAAGTGCAAATGGTTATGGTCTTAAATAGAGGCTGGTGTAGTCACAGAATGGGATGCCTCACAGCAGAGTGCACCTGGGACCAGTAGTGCTATGCACAGCAAAAGTGTCTTTATCAGGCCTAATTTCAATTAGAATAAGTACAAATGGTTATAGTCTTAAATAGAGGCTGGTGTAGTCACAGAATGGGATGCCACAAAAACCAGCAGTGCACCTGGGACCAGTAGTGCTATGCACAGCAAAAGTGTCTTTATCAGGCCTAATTTCAATTAGAATAAGTACAAATGGTTATGGTCTTAAATAGAGGCTGGTGTAGTCACAGAATGGGATGCCCCAAAAACCAGCAGTGCACCTGGGACCAGTAGTGCTATGCACAGCAAAAGTGTCTTTATCAGGCCTAATTTCAATTAGAATAAGTGCAAATGGTTATGGTCTTAAATAGAGGCTGGTGTAGTCACAGAATGGGATGCCACAAAAACCAGCAGTGCACCTGGGACCAGTAGTGCTATGCACAGCAAAAGTGTCTTTATCAGGTCTAATTTCAATTAGAAAAAGTGCAAATGGTTATGGTCTTAAATAGAGGCTGGTGTAGTCACAGAATGGGATGCCACAAAAACCAGCAGTGCACCTGGGACCAGTAGTGCTATGCACAGCAAAAGTGTCTTTATCAGGCCTAATTTCAATTAGAATAAGTGCAAATGGTTATGGTCTTAAATAGAGGCTGGTGTAGTCACAGAATGGGATGCCCCAAAAACCAGCAGTGCACCTGGCAGGCAGCAGTAAGTCTATGCACAGCAAAAGTGTCTTTATCAGGCCTAATTTCAATTAGAATAAGTGCAAATGGTTATGGTCTTAAATAGAGGCTGGTGTAGTCACAGAATGGGATGCCTCACAGCAGAGTGCACCTGGGACCAGTAGTGCTATGCACAGCAAAAGTGTCTTTATCAGGCCTAATTTCAATTAGAATAAGTGCAAATGGTTATGGTCTTAAATAGAGGCTGGTGTAGTCACAGAATGGGATGCCACAAAAACCAGCAGTGCACCTGGGACCAGTAGTGCTATGCACAGCAAAAGTGTCTTTATCAGGCCTAATTTCAATTAGAATAAGTGCAAATGGTTATGGTCTTAAATAGAGGCTGGTGTAGTCACAGAATGGGATGCCACAAAAACCAGCAGTGCACCTGGGACCAGTAGTGCTATGCACAGCAAAAGTGTCTTTATCAGGCCTAATTTCAATTAGAATAAGTGCAAATGGTTATGGTCTTAAATAGAGGCTGGTGTAGTCACAGAATGGGATGCGCCAAAAACCAGCAGTGCACCTGGCAGGCAGCAGTAAGTCTATGCACAGCAAAAGTGTCTTTATCAGGCCAAATTTCAATTAGAATAAGTGCAAATGGTTATAGTCTTAAATAGAGGCTGGTGTAGTCACAGAATGGGATGCCACAAAAACCAGCAGTGCACCTGGGACCAGTAGTGCTATGCACAGCAAAAGTGTCTTTATCAGGCCTAATTTCAATTAGAATAAGTACAAATGGTTATGGTCTTAAATAGAGGCTGGTGTAGTCACAGAATGGGATGCCCCAAAAACCAGCAGTGCACCTGGGACCAGTAGTGCTATGCACAGCAAAAGTGTCTTTATCAGGCCTAATTTCAATTAGAATAAGTGCAAATGGTTATGGTCTTAAATAGAGGCTGGTGTAGTCACAGAATGGGATGCCACAAAAACCAGCAGTGCACCTGGGACCAGTAGTGCTATGCACAGCAAAAGTGTCTTTATCAGGTCTAATTTCAATTAGAATAAGTGCAAATGGTTATGGTCTTAAATAGAGGCTGGTGTAGTCACAGAATGGGATGCGCCAAAAACCAGCAGTGCACCTGGGACCAGTAGTGCTATGCACAGCAAAAGTGTCTTTATCAGGCCTAATTTCAATTAGAATAAGTGCAAATGGTTATGGTCTTAAATAGAGGCTGGTGTAGTCACAGAATGGGATGCCACAAAAACCAGCAGTGCACCTGGCAGGCAGCAGTAAGTCTATGCACAGCAAAAGTGTCTTTATCAGGCCTAATTTCAATTAGAATAAGTGCAAATGGCTATGGTCTTAAATAGAGGCTGGTGTAGTCACAGAATGGGATGCGCCAAAAACCAGCAGTGCACCTGGCAGGCAGCAGTAAGTCTATGCACAGCAAAAGTGTCTTTATCAGGCCTAATTTCAATTAGAATAAGTGCAAATGGTTATGGTCTTAAATAGAGGCTGGTGTAGTCACAGAATGGGATGCCTCACAGCAGAGTGCACCTGGGACCAGTAGTGCTATGCACAGCAAAAGTGTCTTTATCAGGCCTAATTTCAATTAGAATAAGTGCAAATGGTTATGGTCTTAAATAGAGGCTGGTGTAGTCACAGAATGGGATGCCACAAAAACCAGCAGTGCACCTGGGACCAGTAGTGCTATGCACAGCAAAAGTGTCTTTATCAGGCCTAATTTCAATTAGAATAAGTGCAAATGGTTATGGTCTTAAATAGAGGCTGGTGTAGTCACAGAATGGGATGCCACAAAAACCAGCAGTGCACCTGGGACCAGTAGTGCTATGCACAGCAAAAGTGTCTTTATCAGGCCTAATTTCAATTAGAATAAGTGCAAATGGTTATGGTCTTAAATAGAGGCTGGTGTAGTCACAGAATGGGATGCGCCAAAAACCAGCAGTGCACCTGGCAGGCAGCAGTAAGTCTATGCACAGCAAAAGTGTCTTTATCAGGCCAAATTTCAATTAGAATAAGTGCAAATGGTTATGGTCTTAAAAAGAGGCTGGTGTAGTCACAGAATGGGATGCCACAAAAACCAGCAGTGCACCTGGCAGGCAGCAGTAAGTCTATGCACAGCAAAAGTGTCTTTATCAGGCCTAATTTCAATTAGAATAAGTGCAAATGGTTATGGTCTTAAAAAGAGGCTGGTGTAGTCACAGAATGGGATGCCACAAAAACCAGCAGTGCACCTGGCAGGCAGCAGTAAGTCTATGCACAGCAAAAGTGTCTTTATCAGGCCTAATTTCAATTAGAATAAGTGCAAATGGTTATGGTCTTAAATAGAGGCTGGTGTAGTCACAGAATGGGATGCGCCAAAAACCAGCAGTGCACCTGGCAGGCAGCAGTAAGTCTATGCACAGCAAAAGTGTCTTTATCAGGCCTAATTTCAATTAGAATAAGTGCAAATGGTTATGGTCTTAAATAGAGGCTGGTGTAGTCACAGAATGGGATGCCACAAAAACCAGCAGTGCACCTGGCAGGCAGCAGTAAGTCTATGCACAGCAAAAGTGTCTTTATCAGGCCTAATTTCAATTAGAATAAGTGCAAATGGTTAAGGTCTTAAATAGAGGCTGGTGTAGTCACAGAATGGGATGCCACAAAAACCAGCAGTGCACCTGGCAGGCAACAGTAAGTCTATGCACAGCAAAAGTGTCTTTATCAGGCCTAATTTCAATTAGAATAAGTGCAAATGGTTATGGTCTTAAATAGAGGCTGGTGTAGTCACAGAATGGGATGCCTCACAGCAGAGTGCACCTGGGACCAGTAGTGCTATGCACAGCAAAAGTGTCTTTATCAGGCCTAATTTCAATTAGAATAAGTGCAAATGGTTATGGTCTTAAATAGAGGCTGGTCTAGTCACAGAATGGGATGCCACAAAAACCAGCAGTGCACCTGGGACCAGTATTGCTATGCACAGCAAAAGTGTCTTTATCAGGCCTAATTTCAATTAGAATAAGTGCAAATGGTTATGGTCTTAAATAGAGGCTGGTGTAGTCACAGAATGGGATGCCCCAAAAACCAGCAGTGCACCTGGGACCAGTAGTGCTATGCACACCAAAGTGTCTTTATCAGGCCTAATTTCAATTAGAATAAGTGCAAATGGTTATGGTCTTAAATAGAGGCTGGTGTAGTCACAGAATGGGATGCCACAAAAACCAGCAGTGCACCTGGGACCAGTAGTGCTATGCACAGCAAAAGTGTCTTTATCAGGCCTAATTTCAATTAGAATAAGTGCAAATGGTTATGGTCTTAAATAGAGGCTGGTGTAGTCACAGAATGGGATGCGCCAAAAACCAGCAGTGCACCTGGCAGGCAGCAGTAAGTCTATGCACAGCAAAAGTGTCTTTATCAGGCCAAATTTCAATTAGAATAAGTGCAAATGGTTATGGTCTTAAAAAGAGGCTGGTGTAGTCACAGAATGGGATGCCACAAAAACCAGCAGTGCACCTGGCAGGCAGCAGTAAGTCTATGCACAGCAAAAGTGTCTCTATCAGGCCTAATTTCAATTAGAATAAGTGCAAATGGTTATGGTCTTAAAAAGAGGCTGGTGTAGTCACAGAATGGGATGCCACAAAAACCAGCAGTGCACCTGGCAGGCAGCAGTAAGTCTATGCACAGCAAAAGTGTCTTTATCAGGCCTAATTTCAATTAGAATAAGTGCAAATGGTTATGGTCTTAAATAGAGGCTGGTGTAGTCACAGAATGGGATGCGCCAAAAACCAGCAGTGCACCTGGCAGGCAGCAGTAAGTCTATGCACAGCAAAAGTGTCTTTATCAGGCCTAATTTCAATTAGAATAAGTGCAAATGGTTATGGTCTTAAATAGAGGCTGGTGTAGTCACAGAATGGGATGCCACAAAAACCAGCAGTGCACCTGGCAGGCAGCAGTAAGTCTATGCACAGCAAAAGTGTCTTTATCAGGCCTAATTTCAATTAGAATAAGTGCAAATGGTTAAGGTCTTAAATAGAGGCTGGTGTAGTCACAGAATGGGATGCCACAAAAACCAGCAGTGCACCTGGCAGGCAGCAGTAAGTCTATGCACAGCAAAAGTGTCTTTATCAGGCCTAATTTCAATTAGAATAAGTGCAAATGGTTATGGTCTTAAATAGAGGCTGGTGTAGTCACAGAATGGGATGCCTCACAGCAGAGTGCACCTGGGACCAGTAGTGCTATGCACAGCAAAAGTGTCTTTATCAGGCCTAATTTCAATTAGAATAAGTGCAAATGGTTATGGTCTTAAATAGAGGCTGGTCTAGTCACAGAATGGGATGCCACAAAAACCAGCAGTGCACCTGGGACCAGTAGTGCTATGCACAGCAAAAGTGTCTTTATCAGGCCTAATTTCAATTAGAATAAGTGCAAATGGTTATGGTCTTAAATAGAGGCTGGTGTAGTCACAGAATGGGATGCCCCAAAAACCAGCAGTGCACCTGGCAGGCAGCAGTAAGTCTATGCACAGCAAAAGTGTCTTTATCAGGCCTAATTTCAATTAGAATAAGTGCAAATGGCTATGGTCTTAAATAGAGGCTGGTGTAGTCACAGAATGGGATGCGCCAAAAACCAGCAGTGCACCTGGCAGGCAGCAGTAAGTCTATGCACAGCAAAAGTGTCTTTATCAGGCCTAATTTCAATTAGAATAAGTGCAAATGGTTATGGTCTTAAATAGAGGCTGGTGTAGTCACAGAATGGGATGCCTCACAGCAGAGTGCACCTGGGACCAGTAGTGCTATGCACAGCAAAAGTGTCTTTATCAGGCCTAATTTCAATTAGAATAAGTACAAATGGTTATAGTCTTAAATAGAGGCTGGTGTAGTCACAGAATGGGATGCCACAAAAACCAGCAGTGCACCTGGGACCAGTAGTGCTATGCACAGCAAAAGTGTCTTTATCAGGCCTAATTTCAATTAGAATAAGTACAAATGGTTATGGTCTTAAATAGAGGCTGGTGTAGTCACAGAATGGGATGCCCCAAAAACCAGCAGTGCACCTGGGACCAGTAGTGCTATGCACAGCAAAAGTGTCTTTATCAGGCCTAATTTCAATTAGAATAAGTGCAAATGGTTATGGTCTTAAATAGAGGCTGGTGTAGTCACAGAATGGGATGCCACAAAAACCAGCAGTGCACCTGGGACCAGTAGTGCTATGCACAGCAAAAGTGTCTTTATCAGGTCTAATTTCAATTAGAAAAAGTGCAAATGGTTATGGTCTTAAATAGAGGCTGGTGTAGTCACAGAATGGGATGCCACAAAAACCAGCAGTGCACCTGGGACCAGTAGTGCTATGCACAGCAAAAGTGTCTTTATCAGGCCTAATTTCAATTAGAATAAGTGCAAATGGTTATGGTCTTAAATAGAGGCTGGTGTAGTCACAGAATGGGATGCCCCAAAAACCAGCAGTGCACCTGGCAGGCAGCAGTAAGTCTATGCACAGCAAAAGTGTCTTTATCAGGCCTAATTTCAATTAGAATAAGTGCAAATGGTTATGGTCTTAAATAGAGGCTGGTGTAGTCACAGAATGGGATGCCTCACAGCAGAGTGCACCTGGGACCAGTAGTGCTATGCACAGCAAAAGTGTCTTTATCAGGCCTAATTTCAATTAGAATAAGTGCAAATGGTTATGGTCTTAAATAGAGGCTGGTGTAGTCACAGAATGGGATGCCACAAAAACCAGCAGTGCACCTGGGACCAGTAGTGCTATGCACAGCAAAAGTGTCTTTATCAGGCCTAATTTCAATTAGAATAAGTGCAAATGGTTATGGTCTTAAATAGAGGCTGGTGTAGTCACAGAATGGGATGCCACAAAAACCAGCAGTGCACCTGGGACCAGTAGTGCTATGCACAGCAAAAGTGTCTTTATCAGGCCTAATTTCAATTAGAATAAGTGCAAATGGTTATGGTCTTAAATAGAGGCTGGTGTAGTCACAGAATGGGATGCGCCAAAAACCAGCAGTGCACCTGGCAGGCAGCAGTAAGTCTATGCACAGCAAAAGTGTCTTTATCAGGCCAAATTTCAATTAGAATAAGTGCAAATGGTTATAGTCTTAAATAGAGGCTGGTGTAGTCACAGAATGGGATGCCACAAAAACCAGCAGTGCACCTGGGACCAGTAGTGCTATGCACAGCAAAAGTGTCTTTATCAGGCCTAATTTCAATTAGAATAAGTACAAATGGTTATGGTCTTAAATAGAGGCTGGTGTAGTCACAGAATGGGATGCCCCAAAAACCAGCAGTGCACCTGGGACCAGTAGTGCTATGCACAGCAAAAGTGTCTTTATCAGGCCTAATTTCAATTAGAATAAGTGCAAATGGTTATGGTCTTAAATAGAGGCTGGTGTAGTCACAGAATGGGATGCCACAAAAACCAGCAGTGCACCTGGGACCAGTAGTGCTATGCACAGCAAAAGTGTCTTTATCAGGTCTAATTTCAATTAGAATAAGTGCAAATGGTTATGGTCTTAAATAGAGGCTGGTGTAGTCACAGAATGGGATGCGCCAAAAACCAGCAGTGCACCTGGGACCAGTAGTGCTATGCACAGCAAAAGTGTCTTTATCAGGCCTAATTTCAATTAGAATAAGTGCAAATGGTTATGGTCTTAAATAGAGGCTGGTGTAGTCACAGAATGGGATGCCACAAAAACCAGCAGTGCACCTGGCAGGCAGCAGTAAGTCTATGCACAGCAAAAGTGTCTTTATCAGGCCTAATTTCAATTAGAATAAGTGCAAATGGCTATGGTCTTAAATAGAGGCTGGTGTAGTCACAGAATGGGATGCGCCAAAAACCAGCAGTGCACCTGGCAGGCAGCAGTAAGTCTATGCACAGCAAAAGTGTCTTTATCAGGCCTAATTTCAATTAGAATAAGTGCAAATGGTTATGGTCTTAAATAGAGGCTGGTGTAGTCACAGAATGGGATGCCTCACAGCAGAGTGCACCTGGGACCAGTAGTGCTATGCACAGCAAAAGTGTCTTTATCAGGCCTAATTTCAATTAGAATAAGTGCAAATGGTTATGGTCTTAAATAGAGGCTGGTGTAGTCACAGAATGGGATGCCACAAAAACCAGCAGTGCACCTGGGACCAGTAGTGCTATGCACAGCAAAAGTGTCTTTATCAGGCCTAATTTCAATTAGAATAAGTGCAAATGGTTATGGTCTTAAATAGAGGCTGGTGTAGTCACAGAATGGGATGCCACAAAAACCAGCAGTGCACCTGGGACCAGTAGTGCTATGCACAGCAAAAGTGTCTTTATCAGGCCTAATTTCAATTAGAATAAGTGCAAATGGTTATGGTCTTAAATAGAGGCTGGTGTAGTCACAGAATGGGATGCGCCAAAAACCAGCAGTGCACCTGGCAGGCAGCAGTAAGTCTATGCACAGCAAAAGTGTCTTTATCAGGCCAAATTTCAATTAGAATAAGTGCAAATGGTTATGGTCTTAAAAAGAGGCTGGTGTAGTCACAGAATGGGATGCCACAAAAACCAGCAGTGCACCTGGGACCAGTAGTGCTATGCACAGCAAAAGTGTCTTTATCAGGCCTAATTTCAATTAGAATAAGTGCAAATGGTTATGGTCTTAAATAGAGGCTGGTGTAGTCACAGAATGGGATGCGCCAAAAACCAGCAGTGCACCTGGCAGGCAGCAGTAAGTCTATGCACAGCAAAAGTGTCTTTATCAGGCCAAATTTCAATTAGAATAAGTGCAAATGGTTATGGTCTTAAAAAGAGGCTGGTGTAGTCACAGAATGGGATGCCACAAAAACCAGCAGTGCACCTGGCAGGCAGCAGTAAGTCTATGCACAGCAAAAGTGTCTTTATCAGGCCTAATTTCAATTAGAATAAGTGCAAATGGTTATGGTCTTAAAAAGAGGCTGGTGTAGTCACAGAATGGGATGCCACAAAAACCAGCAGTGCACCTGGCAGGCAGCAGTAAGTCTATGCACAGCAAAAGTGTCTTTATCAGGCCTAATTTCAATTAGAATAAGTGCAAATGGTTATGGTCTTAAATAGAGGCTGGTGTAGTCACAGAATGGGATGCGCCAAAAACCAGCAGTGCACCTGGCAGGCAGCAGTAAGTCTATGCACAGCAAAAGTGTCTTTATCAGGCCTAATTTCAATTAGAATAAGTGCAAATGGTTATGGTCTTAAATAGAGGCTGGTGTAGTCACAGAATGGGATGCCACAAAAACCAGCAGTGCACCTGGCAGGCAGCAGTAAGTCTATGCACAGCAAAAGTGTCTTTATCAGGCCTAATTTCAATTAGAATAAGTGCAAATGGTTAAGGTCTTAAATAGAGGCTGGTGTAGTCACAGAATGGGATGCCACAAAAACCAGCAGTGCACCTGGCAGGCAACAGTAAGTCTATGCACAGCAAAAGTGTCTTTATCAGGCCTAATTTCAATTAGAATAAGTGCAAATGGTTATGGTCTTAAATAGAGGCTGGTGTAGTCACAGAATGGGATGCCTCACAGCAGAGTGCACCTGGGACCAGTAGTGCTATGCACAGCAAAAGTGTCTTTATCAGGCCTAATTTCAATTAGAATAAGTGCAAATGGTTATGGTCTTAAATAGAGGCTGGTCTAGTCACAGAATGGGATGCCACAAAAACCAGCAGTGCACCTGGGACCAGTATTGCTATGCACAGCAAAAGTGTCTTTATCAGGCCTAATTTCAATTAGAATAAGTGCAAATGGTTATGGTCTTAAATAGAGGCTGGTCTAGTCACAGAATGGGATGCCACAAAAACCAGCAGTGCACCTGGCAGGCAGCAGTAAGTCTATGCACAGCAAAAGTGTCTTTATCAGGCCTAATTTCAATTAGAATAAGTGCAAATGGTTATGGTCTTAAATAGAGGCTGGTGTAGTCACAGAATGGGATGCGCCAAAAACCAGCAGTGCACCTGGCAGGCAGCAGTAAGTCTATGCACAGCAAAAGTGTCTTTATCAGGCCTAATTTCAATTAGAATAAGTGCAAGTGGTTATGGTCTTAAATAGAGGCTGGTGTAGTCACAGAATGGGATGCCTCACAGCAGAGTGCACCTGGACCAGTAGTGCTATGCACAGCAAAAGTGTCTTTATCAGGCCTAATTTCAATTAGAATAAGTACAAATGGTTATGGTCTTAAATAGAGGCTGGTGTAGTCACAGAATGGGATGCCCCAAAAACCAGCAGTGCACCTGGGACCAGTAGTGCTATGCACAGCAAAAGTGTCTTTATCAGGCCTAATTTCAATTAGAATAAGTACAAATGGTTATGGTCTTAAATAGAGGCTGGTGTAGTCACAGAATTGGATGCCACAAAAACCAGCAGTGCACCTGGGACCAGTAGTGCTATGCACAGCAAAAGTGTCTTTATCAGGCCTAATTTCAATTAGAATAAGTGCAAATGGTTATGGTCTTAAATAGAGGCTGGTGTAGTCACAGAATGGGATGCCACAAAAACCAGCAGTGCACCTGGGACCAAAAGTGCTATGCACAGCAAAAGTGTCTTTATCAGGCCTAATTTCAATTAGAATAAGTGCAAATGGTTATGGCCTTAAATAGAGGCTGGTGTAGTCACAGAATGGGATGCCTCACAGCAGAGTGCACCTGGGACCAGTAGTGCTATGCACAGCAAAAGTGTCTTTATCAGGCCTAATTTCAATTAGAATAAGTGCAAATGGTTATGGTCTTAAATAGAGGCTGGTGTAGTCACAGAATGGGATGCCAAAAAAAACAGCAGTGCACCTGGGACCAGTAGTGCTATGCACAGCAAAAGTGTCTTTATCAGGCCTAATTTCAATTAGAATAAGTGCAAATGGTTATGGTCTTAAATAGAGGCTGGTGTAGTCACAGAATGGGATGCCACAAAAACCAGCAGTGCACCTGGCAGGCAGCAGTAGTGCTATGCACAGCAAAAGTGTCTTTATCAGGCCTAATTTCAATTAGAATAAGTGCAAATGGTTATGGTCTTAAATAGAGGCTGGTGTAGTCACAGAATTGGATGCCACAAAAACCAGCAGTGCACCTGGGACCAGTAGTGCTATGCACAGCAAAAGTGTCTTTATCAGGCCTAATTTCAATTAGAATAAGTGCAAATGGTTATGGTCTTAAATAGAGGCTGGTGTAGTCACAGAATGGGATGCCACAAAAACCAGCAGTGCACCTGGGACCAGTAGTGCTCTGCACAGCAAAAGTGTCTTTATCAGGCCTAATTTCAATTAGAATAAGTGCAAATGGTTATGGCCTTAAATAGAGGCTGGTGTAGTCACAGAATGGGATGCCTCACAGCAGAGTGCAACTGGGACCAGTAGTGCTATGCACAGCAAAAGTGTCTTTATCAGGCCTAATTTCAATTAGAATAAGTGCAAATGGTTATGGTCTTAAATAGAGGCTGGTCTAGTCACAGAATGGGATGCCACAAAAACCAGCAGTGCACCTGGGACCAGTAGTGCTATGCACAGCAAAAGTGTCTTTATCAGGCCTAATTTCAATTAGAATAAGTGCAAATGGTTATGGTCTTAAATAGAGGCTGGTGTAGTCACAGAATGGGATGCCCCAAAAACCAGCAGTGCACCTGGCAGGCAGCAGTAAGTCTATGCACAGCAAAAGTGTCTTTATCAGGCCTAATTTCAATTAGAATAAGTGCAAATGGTTATGGTCTTAAATAGAGGCTGGTGTAGTCACAGAATGGGATGCGCCAAAAACCAGCAGTGCACCTGGCAGGCAGCAGTAAGTCTATGCACAGCAAAAGTGTCTTTATCAGGCCTAATTTCAATTAGAATAAGTGCAAATGGTTATGGTCTTAAATAGAGGCTGGTGTAGTCACAGAATGGGATGCCTCACAGCAGAGTGCACCTGGGACCAGTAGTGCTATGCACAGCAAAAGTGTCTTTATCAGGCCTAATTTCAATTAGAATAAGTACAAATGGTTATGGTCTTAAATAGAGGCTGGTGTAGTCACAGAATGGGATGCCCCAAAAACCAGCAGTGCACCTGGGACCAGTAGTGCTATGCACAGCAAAAGTGTCTTTATCAGGCCTAATTTCAATTAGAATAAGTACAAATGGTTATGGTCTTAAATAGAGGCTGGTGTAGTCACAGAATTGGATGCCACAAAAACCAGCAGTGCACCTGGGACCAGTAGTGCTATGCACAGCAAAAGTGTCTTTATCAGGCCTAATTTCAATTAGAATAAGTGCAAATGGTTATGGTCTTAAATAGAGGCTGGTGTAGTCACAGAATGGGATGCCACAAAAAACAGCAGTGCACCTGGGACCAAAAGTGCTATGCACAGCAAAAGTGTCTTTATCAGGCCTAATTTCAATTAGAATAAGTGCAAATGGTTATGGCCTTAAATAGAGGCTGGTGTAGTCACAGAATGGGATGCCTCGCAGCAGAGTGCACCTGGGACCAGTAGTGCTATGCACAGCAAAAGTGTCTTTATCAGGCCTAATTTCAATTAGAATAAGTGCAAATGGTTATGGTCTTAAATAGAGGCTGGTGTAGTCACAGAATGGGATGCCAAAAAAACCAGCAGTGCACCTGGGACCAGTAGTGCTATGCACAGCAAAAGTGTCTTTATCAGGCCTAATTTCAATTAGAATAAGTGCAAATGGTTATGGTCTTAAATAGAGGCTGGTGTAGTCACAGAATGGGATGCCACAAAAACCAGCAGTGCACCTGGCAGGCAGCAGTAGTGCTATGCACAGCAAAAGTGTCTTTATCAGGCCTAATTTCAATTAGAATAAGTGCAAATGGTTATGGTCTTAAATAGAGGCTGGTGTAGTCACAGAATTGGATGCCACAAAAACCAGCAGTGCACCTGGGACCAGTAGTGCTATGCACAGCAAAAGTGTCTTTATCAGGCCTAATTTCAATTAGAATAAGTGCAAATGGTTATGGTCTTAAATAGAGGCTGGTGTAGTCACAGAATGGGATGCGCCAAAAACCAGCAGTGCACCTGGCAGGCAGCAGTAAGTCTATGCACAGCAAAAGTGTCTTTATCAGGCCTAATTTCAATTAGAATAAGTGCAAATGGTTATGGTCTTAAATAGAGGCTGGTGTAGTCACAGAATGGGATGCCTCACAGCAGAGTGCACCTGGGACCAGTAGTGCTATGCACAGCAAAAGTGTCTTTATCAGGCCTAATTTCAATTAGAATAAGTACAAATGGTTATGGTCTTAAATAGAGGCTGGTGTAGTCACAGAATGGGATGCCCCAAAAACCAGCAGTGCACCTGGGACCAGTAGTGCTATGCACAGCAAAAGTGTCTTTATCAGGCCTAATTTCAATTAGAATAAGTACAAATGGTTATGGTCTTAAATAGAGGCTGGTGTAGTCACAGAATTGGATGCCACAAAAACCAGCAGTGCACCTGGGACCAGTAGTGCTATGCACAGCAAAAGTGTCTTTATCAGGCCTAATTTCAATTAGAATAAGTGCAAATGGTTATGGTCTTAAATAGAGGCTGGTGTAGTCACAGAATGGGATGCCACAAAAACCAGCAGTGCACCTGGGACCAAAAGTGCTATGCACAGCAAAAGTGTCTTTATCAGGCCTAATTTCAATTAGAATAAGTGCAAATGGTTATGGCCTTAAATAGAGGCTGGTGTAGTCACAGAATGGGATGCCTCGCAGCAGAGTGCACCTGGGACCAGTAGTGCTATGCACAGCAAAAGTGTCTTTATCAGGCCTAATTTCAATTAGAATAAGTGCAAATGGTTATGGTCTTAAATAGAGGCTGGTGTAGTCACAGAATGGGATGCCAAAAAAACCAGCAGTGCACCTGGGACCAGTAGTGCTATGCACAGCAAAAGTGTCTTTATCAGGCCTAATTTCAATTAGAATAAGTGCAAATGGTTATGGCCTTAAATAGAGGCTGGTGTAGTCACAGAATGGGATGCCTCGCAGCAGAGTGCACCTGGGACCAGTAGTGCTATGCACAGCAAAAGTGTCTTTATCAGGCCTAATTTCAATTAGAATAAGTGCAAATGGTTATGGTCTTAAATAGAGGCTGGTGTAGTCACAGAATGGGATGCCACAAAAACCAGCAGTGCACCTGGCAGGCAGCAGTAGTGCTATGCACAGCAAAAGTGTCTTTATCAGGCCTAATTTCAATTAGAATAAGTGCAAATGGTTATGGTCTTAAATAGAGGCTGGTGTAGTCACAGAATTGGATGCCACAAAAACCAGCAGTGCACCTGGGACCAGTAGTGCTATGCACAGCAAAAGTGTCTTTATCAGGCCTAATTCCAATTAGAATAAGTGCAAATGGTTATGGTCTTAAATAGAGGCTGGTGTAGTCACAGAATGGGATGCCACAAAAACCAGCAGTGCACCTGGGACCAGTAGTGCTCTGCACAGCAAAAGTGTCTTTATCAGGCCTAATTTCAATTAGAATAAGTGCAAATGGTTATGGCCTTAAATAGAGGCTGGTGTAGTCACAGAATGGGATGCCTCACAGCAGAGTGCACCTGGGACCAGTAGTGCTATGCACAGCAAAAGTGTCTTTATCAGGCCTAATTTCAATTAGAATAAGTGCAAATGGTTATAGTCTTAAATAGAGGCTGGTGTAGTCACAGAATGGGATGCCACAAAAACCAGCAGTGCACCTGGGACCAGTAGTGCTATGCACAGCAAAAGTGTCTTTATCAGGCCTAATTTCAATTAGAATAAGTGCAAATGGTTATGGTCTTAAATAGAGGCTGGTGTAGTCACAGAATGGGATGCCCCAAAAACCAGCAGTGCACCTGGGACCAGTAGTGCTATGCACAGCAAAAGTGTCCTTATCAGGCCTAATTTCAATTAGAATAAGTGCAAATGGTTATGGTCTTAAATAGAGGCTGGTGTAGTCACAGAATGGGATGCCAAAAAAAACAGCAGTGCACCTGGGACCAGTAGTGCTATGCACAGCAAAAGTGTCTTTATCAGGCCTAATTTCAATTAGAATAAGTGCAAATGGTTATGGTCTTAAATAGAGGTTGGTGTAGTCACAGAATGGGATGCCACAAAAACCAGCAGTGCACCTGGCAGGCAGCAGTAGTGCTATGCACAGCAAAAGTGTCTTTATCAGGCCTAATTTCAATTAGAATAAGTGCAAATGGTTATGGTCTTAAATAGAGGCTGGTGTAGTCACAGAATTGGATGCCACAAAAACCAGCAGTGCACCTGGTACCAGTAGTGCTATGCACAGCAAAAGTGTCTTTATCAGGCCTAATTTCAATTAGAATAAGTGCAAATGGTTATGGTCTTAAATAGAGGCTGGTGTAGTCACAGAATGGGATGCCACAAAAACCAGCAGTGCACCTGGGACCAGTAGTGCTCTGCACAGCAAAAGTGTCTTTATCAGGCCTAATTTCAATTAGAATAAGTGCAAATGGTTATGGCCTTAAATAGAGGCTGGTGTAGTCACAGAATGGGATGCCTCACAGCAGAGTGCACCTGGGACCAGTAGTGCTATGCACAGCAAAAGTGTCTTTATCAGGCCTAATTTCAATTAGAATAAGTGCAAATGGTTATAGTCTTAAATAGAGGCTGGTGTAGTCACAGAATGGGATGCCACAAAAACCAGCAGTGCACCTGGGACCAGTAGTGCTATGCACAGCAAAAGTGTCTTTATCAGGCCTAATTTCAATTAGAATAAGTGCAAATGGTTATGGTCTTAAATAGAGGCTGGTGTAGTCACAGAATGGGATGCCACAAAAACCAGCAGTGCACCTGGCAGGCAGCAGTAGTGCTATGCACAGCAAAAGTGTCTTTACCAGGCCTAATTTCAATTAGAATAAGTGCAAATGGTTATGGTCTTAAATAAAGGCTGGTGTAGTGACAGAATGGGATGCCCCAAAAACCAGCAGTGCACCTGGGACCAGTAGTGCTATGCACAGCAAAAGTGTCCTTATCAGGCCTAATTTCAATTAGAATAAGTGCAAATGGTTATGGTCTTAAATAGAGGCTGGTGTAGTCACAGAATGGGATGCCCCAAAAACCAGCAGTGCACTTGGGACCAGTAGTGCTATGCACAGCAAAAGTGTCTTTATCAGGCCTAATTTCAATTAGAATAAGTGCAAATGGTTATGGTCTTAAATAGAGGCTGGTGTAGTCACAGAATGGGATGCCACAAAAACCAGCAGTGCACCTGGGACCAGTAGTGCTATGCACAGCAAAAGTGTCTTTATCAGCCCTAATTTCAATTAGAATAAGTGCAAATGGTTATGGCCTTAAATAGAGGCTGGTGTAGTCACAGAATGGGATGCCTCACAGCAGAGTGCACCTGGGACCAGTAGTGCTATGCACAGCAAAAGTGTCTTTATCAGGCCTAATTTCAATTAGAATAAGGGCAAATGGTTATGGTCTTAAATAGAGGCTGGTGTAGTCACAGAATGGGATGCCACAAAAACCAGCAGTGCACCTGGGACCAGTAGTGCTATGCACAGCAAAAGTGTCTTTATCAGGCCTAATTTCAATTAGAATAAGTGCAAATGGTTATGGTCTTAAATAGAGGCTGGTGTAGTCACAGAATGGGATGCCCCAAAAACCAGCAGTGCATCTGGCAGGCAGCAGTAAGTCTATGCACAGCAAACGTGTCTTTATCAGGCCTAAATTCAATTAGAATAAGTGCAAATGGTTATGGTCTTAAATAGAGGCTGGTGTAGTCACAGAATGGGATGCCCCAAAAACCAGCAGTGCACCTGGCAGGCAGCAGTAAGTCTATGCACAGCAAAAGTGTCTTTATCAGGCCTAATTTCAATTAGAATAAGTGCAAATGGTTAGGGTCTTAAATAGAGGCTGATGTAGTCACAGAATGGGATGCCCCAAAAACCAGCAGTGCACCTGGGACCAGTAGTGCTATGCACAGCAAAAGTGTCTTTATCAGGCCTAATTTCAATTAGAATAAGTGCAAATGGTTATGGTCTTAAGTAGAGGCTGGTGTAGTCACAGAATGGGATGCCACAAAAACCAGCAGTGCACCTGGCAGGCAGCAGTAGTGCTATGCACAGCAAAAGTGTCTTTATCAGGCCTAATTTCAATTAGAATAAGTGCAAATGGTTATGGTCTTAAATAGAGGCTGGTGTAGTCACAGAATGGGATGCCTCACAGCAGAGTGCACCTGGGACCAGTAGTGCTATGCACAGCAAAAGTGTCTTTATCAGGCCTAATTTCAATTAGAATAAGTGCAAATGG
Organism: Gastrophryne carolinensis; assembly: GCA_027917425.1. Lineage (NCBI taxonomy): Eukaryota > Metazoa > Chordata > Amphibia > Anura > Microhylidae > Gastrophryne > Gastrophryne carolinensis. The sequence goes on along the minus strand of CM051236.1, from coordinate 308,029,092 downwards.
TTATGGTCTTAAATAGAGGCTGGTGTAGTCACAGAATGGGATGCCACAAAAACCAGCAGTGCACCTGGGACCAGTAGTGCTATGCACAGCAAAAGTGTCTTTATCAGGCCTAATTTTAATTAGAATAAGTGCAAATGGTTATGGTCTTAAATAGAGGCTGGTGTAGTCACAGAATGGGATGCCACAAAAACCAGCAGTGCACCTGGGACCAGTAGTGCTATGCACAGCAAAAGTGTCTTTATCAGGCCTAATTTCAATTAGAATAAGTGCAAATGGTTATGGTCTTAAATAGAGGCTGGTGTAGTCACAGAATGGGATGCCACAAAGACCAGCAGTGCACCTGGCAGGCAGCAGTAAGTCTATGCACAGCAAAAGTGTCTTTATCAGGCCTAATTTCAATTAGAATAAGTGCAAATGGTTATGGTCTTAAATAGAGGCTGGTGTAGTCACAGAATGGGATGCCTCACAGCAGAGTGCACCTGGGACCAGTAGTGCTATGCACAGCAAAAGTGTCTTTATCAGGCCTAATTTCAATTAGAATAAGTACAAATGGTTATGGTCTTAAATAGAGGCTGGTGTAGTCACAGAATGGGATGCCACAAAAACCAGCAGTGCACCTGGGACCAGTAGTGCTATGCACAGCAAAAGTGTCTTTATCAGGCCTAATTTCAATTAGAATAAGTGCAAATGGTTATGGTCTTAAATAGAGGCTGGTGTAGTCACAGAATTGGATGCCACAAAAACCAGCAGTGCACCTGGTACCAGTAGTGCTATGCACAGCAAAAGTGTCTTTATCAGGCCTAATTTCAATTAGAATAAGTGCAAATGGTTATGGTCTTAAATAGAGGCTGGTGTAGTCACAGAATGGGATGCCACAAAAACCAGCAGTGCACCTGGGACCAGTAGTGCTCTGCACAGCAAAAGTGTCTTTATCAGGCCTAATTTCAATTAGAATAAGTGCAAATGGTTATGGCCTTAAATAGAGGCTGGTGTAGTCACAGAATGGGATGCCTCACAGCAGAGTGCACCTGGGACCAGTAGTGCTATGCACAGCAAAAGTGTCTTTATCAGGCCTAATTTCAATTAGAATAAGTGCAAATGGTTATAGTCTTAAATAGAGGCTGGTGTAGTCACAGAATGGGATGCCACAAAAACCAGCAGTGCACCTGGGACCAGTAGTGCTATGCACAGCAAAAGTGTCTTTATCAGGCCTAATTTCAATTAGAATAAGTGCAAATGGTTATGGTCTTAAATAGAGGCTGGTGTAGTCACAGAATGGGATGCCACAAAAACCAGCAGTGCACCTGGCAGGCAGCAGTAGTGCTATGCACAGCAAAAGTGTCTTTACCAGGCCTAATTTCAATTAGAATAAGTGCAAATGGTTATGGTCTTAAATAAAGGCTGGTGTAGTGACAGAATGGGATGCCCCAAAAACCAGCAGTGCACCTGGGACCAGTAGTGCTATGCACAGCAAAAGTGTCCTTATCAGGCCTAATTTCAATTAGAATAAGTGCAAATGGTTATGGTCTTAAATAGAGGCTGGTGTAGTCACAGAATGGGATGCCCCAAAAACCAGCAGTGCACTTGGGACCAGTAGTGCTATGCACAGCAAAAGTGTCTTTATCAGGCCTAATTTCAATTAGAATAAGTGCAAATGGTTATGGTCTTAAATAGAGGCTGGTGTAGTCACAGAATGGGATGCCACAAAAACCAGCAGTGCACCTGGGACCAGTAGTGCTATGCACAGCAAAAGTGTCTTTATCAGCCCTAATTTCAATTAGAATAAGTGCAAATGGTTATGGCCTTAAATAGAGGCTGGTGTAGTCACAGAATGGGATGCCTCACAGCAGAGTGCACCTGGGACCAGTAGTGCTATGCACAGCAAAAGTGTCTTTATCAGGCCTAATTTCAATTAGAATAAGGGCAAATGGTTATGGTCTTAAATAGAGGCTGGTGTAGTCACAGAATGGGATGCCACAAAAACCAGCAGTGCACCTGGGACCAGTAGTGCTATGCACAGCAAAAGTGTCTTTATCAGGCCTAATTTCAATTAGAATAAGTGCAAATGGTTATGGTCTTAAATAGAGGCTGGTGTAGTCACAGAATGGGATGCCCCAAAAACCAGCAGTGCATCTGGCAGGCAGCAGTAAGTCTATGCACAGCAAACGTGTCTTTATCAGGCCTAAATTCAATTAGAATAAGTGCAAATGGTTATGGTCTTAAATAGAGGCTGGTGTAGTCACAGAATGGGATGCCCCAAAAACCAGCAGTGCACCTGGCAGGCAGCAGTAAGTCTATGCACAGCAAAAGTGTCTTTATCAGGCCTAATTTCAATTAGAATAAGTGCAAATGGTTAGGGTCTTAAATAGAGGCTGATGTAGTCACAGAATGGGATGCCCCAAAAACCAGCAGTGCACCTGGGACCAGTAGTGCTATGCACAGCAAAAGTGTCTTTATCAGGCCTAATTTCAATTAGAATAAGTGCAAATGGTTATGGTCTTAAGTAGAGGCTGGTGTAGTCACAGAATGGGATGCCACAAAAACCAGCAGTGCACCTGGCAGGCAGCAGTAGTGCTATGCACAGCAAAAGTGTCTTTATCAGGCCTAATTTCAATTAGAATAAGTGCAAATGGTTATGGTCTTAAATAGAGGCTGGTGTAGTCACAGAATGGGATGCCTCACAGCAGAGTGCACCTGGGACCAGTAGTGCTATGCACAGCAAAAGTGTCTTTATCAGGCCTAATTTCAATTAGAATAAGTGCAAATGGTTATGGTCTTAAATAGAGGCTGGTGTAGTCACAGAATGGGATGCCACAAAAACCAGCAGTGCACCTGGGACCAGTAGTGCTATGCACAGCAAAAGTGTCTTTATCAGGCCTAATTTTATTTAGAATAAGTGCAAATGGTTATCGTCTTAAATAGAGGCTGGTGTAGTCACAGAATGGGATGCCACAAAAACCAGCAGTGCACCTGGGACCAGTAGTGCTATGCACAGCAAAAGTGTCTTTATCAGGCCTAATTTCAATTAGAATAAGTGCAAATGGTTATGGTCTTAAATAGAGGCTGGTGTAGTCACAGAATGGGATGCCACAAAGACCAGCAGTGCACCTGGCAGGCAGCAGTAAGTCTATGCACAGCAAAAGTGTCTTTATCAGGCCTAATTTCAATTAGAATAAGTGCAAATGGTTATGGTCTTAAATAGAGGCTGGTGTAGTCACAGAATGGGATGCCTCACAGCAGAGTGCACCTGGGACCAGTAGTGCTATGCACAGCAAAAGTGTCTTTATCAGGCCTAATTTCAATTAGAATAAGTACAAATGGTTATGGTCTTAAATAGAGGCTGGTGTAGTCACAGAATGGGATGCCACAAAAACCAGCAGTGCACCTGGGACCAGTAGTGCTATGCACAGCAAAAGTGTCTTTATCAGGCCTAATTTCAATTAGAATAAGTACAAATGGTTATGGTGTTAAATAGAGGCTGGTGTAGTCACAGAATGGGATGCCACAAAAACCAGCAGTGCACCTGGGACCAGTAGTGCTATGCACAGCAAAAGTGTCTTTATCAGGCCTAATTTCAATTAGAATAAGTACAAATGGTTATGGTGTTAAATAGAGGCTGGTGTAGTCACAGAATGGGATGCCACAAAAACCAGCAGTGCACCTGGGACCAGTAGTGCTATGCACAGCAAAAGTGTCTTTATCAGGCCTAATTTCAATTAGAATAAGTGCAAATGGTTATGGTCTTAAATAGAGGCTGGTGTAGTCACAGAATTGGATGCCACAAAAACCAGCAGTGCACCTGGGACCAGTAGTGCTATGCACAGCAAAAGTGTCTTTATCAGGCCTAATTTCAATTAGAATAAGTGCAAATGGTTATGGTCTTAAATAGAGGCTGGTGTAGTCACAGAATGGGATGCCACAAAAACCAGCAGTGCACCTGGGACCAGTAGTGCTATGCACAGCAAAAGTGTCTTTATCAGGCCTAATTTCAATTAGAATAAGTGCAAATGGTTATGGTCTTAAATAGAGGCTGGTGTAGTCACAGAATGGGATGCCACAAAAACCAGCAGTGCACCTGGCAGGCAGCAGTAGTGCTATGCACAGCAAAAGTGTCTTTATCAGGCCTAATTTCAATTAGAATAAGTGCAAATGGTTATGGTCTTAAATAGAGGCTGGTGTAGTCACAGAATTGGATGCCACAAAAACCAGCAGTGCACCTGGGACCAGTAGTGCTATGCACAGCAAAAGTGTCATTATCAGGCCTAATTTCAATTAGAATAAGTGCAAATGGTTATGGTCTTAAATAGAGGCTGGTGTAGTCACAGAATTGGATGCCACAAAAACCAGCAGGGCACCTGGGACCAGTAGTGCTATGCACAGCAAAAGTGTCTTTATCAGGCCTAATTTCAATTAGAATAAGTGCAAATGGTTATGGCCTTAAATAGAGGCTGGTGTAGTCACAGAATGGGATGCCTCACAGCAGAGTGCACCTGGGACCAGTAGTGCTATGCACAGCAAAAGTGTCTTTATCAGGCCTAATTTCAATTCGAATAAGTGCAAATGGTTATGGTCTTAAATAGAGGCTGGTGTAGTCACAGAATGGGATGCTACAAAAACCAGCAGTGCACCTGGGACCAGTAGTGCTATGCACAGCAAAAGTGTCTTTATCAGGCCTAATTTCAATTAGAATAAGTGCAAATGGTTATGGTCTTAAATAGAGGCTGGTGTAGTCACAGAATGGGATGCCCCAACAGGAGTGCACCTGGCAGGCAGCAGTAGTGCTATGCACAGCAAAAGTGTCTTTATCAGGCCTAATTTCAATTAGAATAAGTGCAAATGGATATGGTCTTAAATAGAGGCTGGTGTAGTTACAGAATGGGATGCCCCAAAAACCAGCAGTGCACCTGGCAGGCAGCAGTAAGTCTATGCACAGCAAAAGTGTCTTTATCAGGCCTAATTTCAATTAGAATAAGTGCAAATGGTTATGGTCTTAAATAGAGGCTGGTGTAGTCACAGAATGGGATGCCACAAAAACCAGCAGTGCACCTGGGACCAGTAGTGCTATGCACAGCAAAAGTGTCTTTATCAGGCCTAATTTCAATTAGAATAAGTGCAAATGGTTATGGTCTTAAATAGAGGCTGGTGTAGTCACAGAATGGGATGCCACAAAAACCAGCAGTGCACCTGGCAGGCAGCAGTAGTGCTATGCACAGCAAAAGTGTCTTTATCAGGCCTAATTTCAATTAGAATAAGTGCAAATGGTTATGGTCTTAAATAGAGGCTGGTGTAGTCACAGACTTGGATGCCACAAAAACCAGCAGTGCACCTGGGACCAGTAGTGCTATGCACAGCAAAAGTGTCATTATCAGGCCTAATTTCAATTAGAATAAGTGCAAATGGTTATGGTCTTAAATAGAGGCTGGTGTAGTCACAGAATTGGATGCCACAAAAACCAGCAGGGCACCTGGGACCAGAAGTGCTATGCACAGCAAAAGTGTCTTTATCAGGCCTAATTTCAATTAGAATAAGTGCAAATGGTTATGGCCTTAAATAGAGGCTGGTGTAGTCACAGAATGGGATGCCTCACAGCAGAGTGCACCTGGGACCAGTAGTGCTATGCACAGCAAAAGTGTCTTTATCAGGCCTAATTTCAATTAGAATTAGTGCAAATGGTTATGGTCTTAAATAGAGGCTGGTGTAGTCACAGAATGGGATGCTACAAAAACCAGCAGTGCACCTGGGACCAGTAGTGCTATGCACAGCAAAAGTGTCTTTATCAGGCCTAATTTCAATTAGAATAAGTGCAAATGGTTATGGTCTTAAATAGAGGCTGGTGTAGTCACAGAATGGGATGCCCCAACAGGAGTGCACCTGGCAGGCAGCAGTAGTGCTATGCACAGCAAAAGTGTCTTTATCAGGCCTAATTTCAATTAGAATAAGTGCAAATGGTTATGGTCTTAAAGTGGACCAACACCCACGGGTGATCGGCCCGGGAATCTATAAGATTCCCGGGCCGATCACCCCCCACCCCGCGGGACATCCGAGATCGGGATGTCCCGCGGGGTGAAACCCCCCCAAACACCCCAACTCACCTACCTTATCTTCGGCGGCGGCCGACCGCTGCCGCCTCCCTCGCGCCCCTGTAGGCGTGCGCGCCTCCGCGCCGGCCGTCTGCGAATGGCCGGCGCGGGCGCGCGCCCGTCAAAAGTGACGCGAGGGAGGCGGCGGCGGCCGCCGCCACTTACACGTTCCAGTTCTTCCCTTGTACGTCGGCGCTGGGAGCGGGGAGAGGTGAGTTTTTCGGGGGGTTAGGGGGGGTTTCACACAGCGGGGCACCCCGATCGGGGGTGCCCCACCGAAGTGGACCAAGACCCAGGATAGTCAAAATCCTGGGTGTTGGTCCACATTAAATAGAGGCTGGTGTAGTCACAGAATGGGATGCCCCAAAAACCAGCAGTGCACCTGGCAGGCAGCAGTAAGTCTATGCACAGCAAAAGTGTCTTTATCAGGCCTAATTTCAATTAGAATAAGTGCAAATGGTTATGGTCTTAAATAGAGGCTGGTGTAGTCACAGAATGGGATGCCCCAACAGGAGTGCACCTAGCAGGCAGCAGTAGTGCTATGCACAGCAAAAGTGTCTTTATCAGGCCTAATTTCAATTAGAATAAGTGCAAATGGTTATGGTCTTAAATAGAGGCTGGTGTAGTCACAGAATGGGATGCCCCAAAAACCAGCAGTGCACCTGGCAGGCAGCAGTAAGTCTATGCACAGCAAAAGTGTCTTTATCAGGCCTAATATCAATTAGAATAAGTGCAAATGGTTATGGTCTTAAATAGAGGCTGGTGTAGTCACAGGATGGGATGCCCCAAAAACCAGCAGTGCACCTGGCAGGCAGCAGTAAGTCTATGCACAGCAAAAGTGTCTTTATCAGGCCTAATTTCAATTAGAATAAGTGCAAATGGTTATGGTCTTAAATAGAGGCTGGTGTAGTCACAGAATTGGATGCCACAAAAACCAGCAGTGCACCTGGTACCAGTAGTGCTATGCACAGCAAAAGTGTCTTTATCAGGCCTAATTTCAATTAGAATAAGTGCAAATGGTTATGGTCTTAAATAGAGGCTGGTGTAGTCACAGAATGGGATGCCACAAAAACCAGCAGTGCACCTGGGACCAGTAGTGCTCTGCACAGCAAAAGTGTCTTTATCAGGCCTAATTTCAATTAGAATAAGTGCAAATGGTTATGGCCTTAAATAGAGGCTGGTGTAGTCACAGAATGGGATGCCTCACAGCAGAGTGCACCTGGGACCAGTAGTGCTATGCACAGCAAAAGTGTCTTTATCAGGCCTAATTTCAATTAGAATAAGTGCAAATGGTTATAGTCTTAAATAGAGGCTGGTGTAGTCACAGAATGGGATGCCACAAAAACCAGCAGTGCACCTGGGACCAGTAGTGCTATGCACAGCAAAAGTGTCTTTATCAGGCCTAATTTCAATTAGAATAAGTGCAAATGGTTATGGTCTTAAATAGAGGCTGGTGTAGTCACAGAATGGGATGCCCCAAAAACCAGCAGTGCACCTGGGACCAGTAGTGCTATGCACAGCAAAAGTGTCTTTATCAGGCCTAATTTCAATTAGAATAAGTGCAAATGGTTATGGTCTTAAATAGAGGCTGGTGTAGTCACAGAATGGGATGCCTCACAGCAGAGTGCACCTGGGACCAGTAGTGCTATGCACAGCAAAAGTGTCTTTATCAGGCCTAATTTCAATTAGAATAAGTGCAAATGGTTATGGTCTTAAATAGAGGCTGGTGTAGTCACAGAATGGGATGCCACAAAAACCAGCAGTGCACCTGGCAGGCAGCAGTAGTGCTATGCACAGCAAAAGTGTCTTTATCAGGCCTATTTTCAATTAGAATAAGTGCAAATGGTTATGGTCTTAAATAGAGGCTGGTGTAGTCACAGAATTGGATGCCACAAAAACCAGCAGTGCACCTGGGACCAGTAGTGCTATGCACAGCAAAAGTGTCTTTATCAGGCCTAATTTCAATTAGAATAAGTGCAAATGGTTATGGTCTTAAATAGAGGCTGGTGTAGTCACAGAATGGGATGCCACAAAAATCAGCAGTGCACCTGGGACCAGTAGTGCTCTGCACAGCAAAAGTGTCTTTATCAGGCCTAATTTCAATTAGAATAAGTGCAAATGGTTATGGCCTTAAATAGAGGCTGGTGTAGTCACAGAATGGGATGCCTCACAGCAGAGTGCACCTGGGACCAGTAGTGCTATGCACAGCAAAAGTGTCTTTATCAGGCCTAATTTCAATTAGAATAAGTGCAAATGGTTATAGTCTTAAATAGAGGCTGGTGTAGTCACAGAATGGGATGCCACAAAAACCAGCAGTGCACCTGGGACCAGTAGTGCTATGCACAGCAAAAGTGTCTTTATCAGGCCTAATTTCAATTAGAATATGTGCAAATGGTTATGGTCTTAAATAGAGGCTGGTGTAGTCACAGAATGGGATGCCACAAAAACCAGCAGTGCACCTGGCAGGCAGCAGTAGTGCTATGCACAGCAAAAGTGTCTTTACCAGGCCTAATTTCAATTAGAATAAGTGCAAATGGTTATGGTCTTAAATAGAGGCTGGTGTAGTCACAGAATGGGATGCCCCAAAAACCAGCAGTGCACCTGGGACCAGTAGTGCTATGCACAGCAAAAGTGTCCTTATCAGGCCTAATTTCAATTAGAATAAGTGCAAATGGTTATGGTCTTAAATAGAGGCTGGTGTAGTCACAGAATGGGATGCCCCAAAAACCAGCAGTGCACCTGGGACCAGTAGTGCTATGCACAGCAAAAGTGTCTTTATCAGGCCTAATTTCAATTAGAATAAGTGCAAATGGTTATGGTCTTAAATAGAGGCTGGTGTAGTCACAGAATGGGATGCCACAAAAACCAGCAGTGCACCTGGGACCAGTAGTGCTATGCACAGCAAAAGTGTCTTTATCAGGCCTAATTTCAATTAGAATAAGTGCAAATGGTTATGGTCTTAAATAGAGGCTGGTGTAGTCACAGAATGGGATGCCCCAAAAACCAGCAGTGCATCTGGCAGGCAGCAGTAAGTCTATGCACAGCAAAAGTGTCTTTATCAGGCCTAAATTCAATTAGAATAAGTGCAAATGGTTATGGTCTTAAATAGAGGCTGGTGTAGTCACAGAATGGGATGCCCCAAAAACCAGCAGTGCACCTGGCAGGCAGCAGTAAGTCTATGCACAGCAAAAGTGTCTTTATCAGGCCTAATTTCAATTAGAATAAGTGCAAATGGTTAGGGTCTTAAATAGAGGCTGGTGTAGTCACAGAATGGGATGCCCCAAAAACCAGCAGTGCACCTGGGACCAGTAGTGCTATGCACAGCAAAAGTGTCTTTATCAGGCCTAATTTCAATTAGAATAAGTGCAAATGGTTATGGTCTTAAATAGAGGCTGGTGTAGTCACAGAATGGGATGCCTCACAGCAGAGTGCACCTGGGACCAGTAGTGCTATGCACAGCAAAAGTGTCTTTATCAGGCCTAATTTCAATTAGCAGGGAGGAATTCAGTCAAAATGGATTTCTCCCTGTGAAGTGTTCTAAAGGGAGGCTGGCGGCTTCCCAGGTGAGTAGCTCACAGATATTTGTCTGCATTGCATGTCCCAAATTTGGGGACTCAGAATTAAGAGTAGGGACCACACTAAATACAGAGTGCCTTGCCGGGGCAGTGTGGCTTCCACATGTATCTGCAGATATGTGCAACCAAATCTCTGTCTTTCCACATAGCTAGACATGTTTGTTGCTTGATATTTAGTTGATGAGAGGGTTAAACTGGGCAGTAAATTAGTTCCCAGGCCCTGAATAATAATGTTGATAATTTTGTATAAATAGTGATTGAGCTGCTCCCACCCCCCTTTGTTCATTTGAATTGCCATGAGCACAAGCAGGGAGAGGTTCAGTCAATATGGATTTCTCCCTGTGAAGTGTTCTAAAGGGAGGCTGGCGGCTTCCCAGGTGAGTAGCTCACAGATATTTGTCTGCATTGCATGTCCCAAATTTGGGGACTCAGAATTAAGAGTAGGGACCACACTAAATACAGAGTGCCTTGCCGGGGCAGTGTGGCTTCCACATGTATCTGCAGATATGTGCAACCAAATCTCTGTCTTTCCACATAGCTAGACATGTTTGTTGCTTGATATTTAGTTGATGAGAGGGTTAAACTGGGCAGTAAATTAGTTCCCAGGCCCTGAATAATAATGTTGATAATTTTGTATAAATAGTGATTGAGCTGCTCCCACCCCCCTTTGTTCATTTGAATTGCCATGAGCACAAGCAGGGAGAGGTTCAGTCAATATGGATTTCTCCCTGTGAAGTGTTCTAAAGGGAGGCTGGCGGCTTCCCAGGTGAGTAGCTCACAGATATTTGTCTGCATTGCATGTCCCAAATTTGGGGACTCAGAATTAAGAGTAGGGACCACACTAAATACAGAGTGCCTTGCCGGGGCAGTGTGGCTTCCACATGTATCTGCAGATATGTGCAACCAAATCTCTGTCTTTCCACATAGCTAGACATGTTTGTTGCTTGATATTTAGTTGATGAGAGGGTTAAACTGGGCAGTAAATTAGTTCCCAGGCCCTGAATAATAATGTTGATAATTTTGTATGAATAGTGATTGAGCTGCTCCCACCCCCCTTTGTTCATTTGAATTGCCATGAGCACAAGCAGGGAGAGGTTCAGTCAATATGGATTTCTCCCTGTGAAGTGTTCTAAAGGGAGGCTGGCGGCTTCCCAGGTGAGTAGCTCACAGATATTTGTCTGCATTGCATGTCCCAAATTTGGGGACTCAGAATTAAGAGTAGGGACCACACTAAATACAGAGTGCCTTGCCGGGGCAGTGTGGCTTCCACATGTATCTGCAGATATGTGCAACCAAATCTCTGTCTTTCCACATAGCTAGACATGTTTGTTGCTTGATATTTAGTTGATGAGAGGGTTAAACTGGGCAGTAAATTAGTTCCCAGGCCCTGAATAATAATGTTGATAATTTTGTATAAATAGTGATTGAGCTGCTCCCACCCCCCTTTGTTCATTTGAATTGCCATGAGCACAAGCAGGGAGAGGTTCAGTCAATATGGATTTATCCCTGTGAAGTGTTCTAAAGGGAGGCTGGCGGCTTCCCAGGTGAGTAGCTCACAGATATTTGTCTGCATTGCATGTCCCAAATTTGGGGACTCAGAATTAAGAGTAGGGACCACACTAAATACAGAGTGCCTTGCCGGGGCAGTGTGGCTTCCACATGTATCTGCAGATATGTGCAACCAAATCTCTGTCTTTCCACATAGCTAGACATGTTTGTTGCTTGATATTTAGTTGATGAGAGGGTTAAACTGGGCAGTAAATTAGTTCCCAGGCCCTGAATAATAATGTTGATAATTTTGTATAAATAGTGATTGAGCTGCTCCCACCCCCCTTTGTTCATTTGAATTGCCATGAGCACAAGCAGGGAGAGGTTCAGTCAATATGGATTTCTCCCTGTGAAGTGTTCTAAAGGGAAGCTGGCGGCTTCCCAGGTGAGTAGCTCACAGATATTTGTCTGCATTGCATGTCCCAAATTTGGGGACTCAGAATTAAGAGTAGGGACCACACTAAATACAGAGTGCCTTGCCGGGGCAGTGTGGCTTCCACATGTATCTGCAGATATGTGCAACCAAATCTCTGTCTTTCCACATAGCTAGACATGTTTGTTGCTTGATATTTAGTTGATGAGAGGGTTAAACTGGGCAGTAAATTAGTTCCCAGGCCCTGAATAATAATGTTGATAATTTTGTATAAATAGTGATTGAGCTGCTCCCACCCCCCTTTGTTCATTTGAATTGCCATGAGCACAAGCAGGGAGAGGTTCAGTCAATATGGATTTCTCCCTGTGAAGTGTTCTAAAGGGAGGCTGGCGGCTTCCCAGGTGAGTAGCTCACAGATATTTGTCTGCATTGCATGTCCCAAATTTGGGGACTCAGAATTAAGAGTAGGGACCACACTAAATACAGAGTGCCTTGCCGGGGCAGTGTGGCTTCCACATGTATCTGCAGATATGTGCAACCAAATCTCTGTCTTTCCACATAGCTAGACATGTTTGTTGCTTGATATTTAGTTGATGAGAGGGTTAAACTGGGCAGTAAATTAGTTCCCAGGCCCTGAATAATAATGTTGATAATTTTGTATGAATAGTGATTGAGCTGCTCCCACCCCCCTTTGTTCATTTGAATTGCCATGAGCACAAGCAGGGAGAGGTTCAGTCAATATGGATTTCTCCCTGTGAAGTGTTCTAAAGGGAGGCGGGCGGCTTCCCAGGTGAGTAGCTCACAGATATTTGTCTGCATTGCATGTCCCAAATTTGGGGACTCAGAATTAAGAGTAGGGACCACACTAAATACAGAGTGCCTTGCCGGGGCAGTGTGGCTTCCACATGTATCTGCAGATATGTGCAACCAAATCTCTGTCTTTCCACATAGCTAGACATGTTTGTTGCTTGATATTTAGTTGATGAGAGGGTTAAACTGGGCAGTAAATTAGTTCCCAGGCCCTGAATAATAATGTTGATAATTTTGTATAAATAGTGATTGAGCTGCTCCCACCCCCCTTTGTTGCTAATTTCAATTAGAATAAGTGCAAATGGTTATGGTCTTAAATAGAGGCTGGTGTAGTCACAGAATGGGATGCCACAAAAACCAGCAGTGCACCTGGCAGGCAGCAGTAAGTCTATGCACAGCAAAAGTGTCTTTATCAGGCCTAATTTCAATTAGAATAAGTGCAAATGGTTATGGTCTTAAATAGAGGCTGGTGTAGTCACAGAATGGGATGCCTCACAGCAGAGTGCACCTGGGACCAGTAGTGCTATGCACAGCAAACGTGTCTTTATCAGGCCTAATTTCAATTAGAATAAGTGCAAATGGTTATGGTCTTAAATAGAGGCTGGTGTAGTCACAGAATGGGATGCCACAAAAACCAGCAGTACACATGGGACCAGTAGTAAGTCTATGCACAGCAAAAGTGTCTTTATCAGGCCTAAATTCAATTAGAATAAGTGCAAATGGTTATGGTCTTAAATAGAGGCTGGTGTAGTCACAGAATGGGATGCCCCAAAAACCAGCAGTGCACCTGGCAGGCAGCAGTAAGTCTATGCACAGCAAAAGTGTCTTTATCAGGCCTAATTTCAATTAGAATAAGTGCAAATGGTTAGGGTCTTAAAAAGAGGCTGGTGTAGTCACAGAATGGGATGCCCCAAAAACCAGCAGTGCACCTGGGACCAGTAGTGCTATGCACAGCAAAAGTGTCTTTATCAGGCCTAATTTCAATTAGAATAAGTGCAAATGGTTATGGTCTTAAATAGAGGCTGGTGTAGTCACAGAATGGGATGCCACAAAAACCAGCAGTGCACCTGGCAGGCAGCAGTAGTGCTATGCACAGCAAAAGTGTCTTTATCAGGCCTAATTTCAATTAGAATAAGTGCAAATGGTTATGGTCTTAAATAGAGGCTGGTGTAGTCACAGAATGGGATGCCTCACAGCAGAGTGCACCTGGGACCAGTAGTGCTATGCACAGCAAAAGTGTCTTTATCAGGCCTAATTTCAATTAGAATAAGTGCAAATGGTTATGGTCTTAATTAGAGGCTGGTGTAGTCACAGAATGGGATGCCCCAAAAACCTGCAGTGCACCTGGGACCAGTAGTGCTATGCACAGCAAAAGTGTCTTTATCAGGCCTAATTTCAATTAGAATAAGTGCAAATGGTTATGGTCTTAAATAGAGGCTGGTGTAGTCACAGAATGGGATGCCACAAAAACCAGCAGTGCACCTGGGACCAGTAGTGCTATGCACAGCAAAAGTGTCTTTATCAGGCCTAATTTCAATTAGAATAAGTGCAAATGGTTATGGTCTTCAATAGAGGCTGGTGTAGTCACAGAATGGGATGCCACAAAAACCAGCAGTGCACCTGGCAGGCAGCAGTAAGTCTATGCACAGCAAAAGTGTCTTTATCAGGCCTAATTTCAATTAGAATAAGTGCAAATGGTTATGGTCTTAAATAGATGCTGGTGTAGTCACAGAATGGGATGCCTCACAGCAGAGTGCACCTGGGACCAGTAGTGCTATGCACAGCAAAAGTGTCTTTATCAGGCCTAATTTCAATTAGAATAAGTGCAAATGGTTATGGTCTTAAATAGAGGCTGGTGTAGTCACAGAATGGGATGCCACAAAAACCAGCAGTGCACCTGGGACCAGTAGTGCTATGCACAGCAAAAGTGTCTTTATCAGGCCTAATTTCAATTAGAATAAGTGCAAATGGTTATGGCCTTAAATAGAGGCTGGTGTAGTCACAGAATGGGATGCCTCACAGCAGAGTGCACCTGGGACCAGTAGTGCTATGCACAGCAAAAGTGTCTTTATCAGGCCTAATTTCAATTAGAATAAGTGCAAATGGTTATGGTCTTAAATAGAGGCTGGTGTAGTCACAGAATGGGATGCCACAAAAACCAGCAGTGCACCTGGGACCAGTAGTGCTATGCACAGCAAAAGTGTCTTTATCAGGCCTAATTTCAATTAGAATAAGTGCAAATGGTTATGGTCTTAAATAGAGGCTGGTGTAGTCACAGAATGGGATGCCACAAAAACCAGCAGTGCACCTGGCAGGCAGCAGTAGTGCTATGCACAGCAAAAGTGTCTTTATCAGGCCTAATTTCAATTAGAATAAGTGCAAATGGTTATGGTCTGAAATAGAGGCTGGTGTAGTCACAGAATTGGATGCCACAAAAACCAGCAGTGCACCTGGGACCAGTAGTGCTATGCACAGCAAAAGTGTCTTTATCAGGCCTAATTTCAATTAGAATAAGTGCAAATGGTTATGGTCTTAAATAGAGGCTGGTGTGGTCACAGAATGGGATGCCACAAAAACCAGCAGGGCACCTGGGACCAGTAGTGCTATGCACAGCAAAAGTGTCTTTATCAGGCCTAATTTCAATTAGAATAAGTGCAAATGGTTATGGCCTTAAATAGAGGCTGGTGTAGTCACAGAATGGGATGCCTCACAGCAGAGTGCACCTGGGACCAGTAGTGCTATGCACAGCAAAAGTGTCTTTATCAGGCCTAATTTCAATTAGAATAAGTACAAATGGTTATGGTCTTAAATAGAGGCTGGTGTAGTCACAGAATGGGATGCCACAAAAACCAGCAGTGCACCTGGGACCAGTAGTGCTATGCACAGCAAAAGTGTCTTTATCAGGCCTAATTTCAATTAGAATAAGTGCAAATGGTTATGGTCTTAAATAGAGGCTGGTGTAGTCACAGAATGGGATGCCTCACAGCAGAGTGCACCTGGGACCAGTAGTGCTATGCACAGCAAAAGTGTCTTTATCAGGCCTAATTTCAATTAGAATAAGTGCAAATGGTTATGGTCTTAAATAGAGGCTGGTGTAGTCACAGAATGGGATGCCACAAAAACCAGCAGTGCACCTGGGACCAGTAGTGCTATGCACAGCAAAAGTGTCTTTATCAGGCCTAATTTCAATTAGAATAAGTACAAATGGTTATGGTCTTAAATAGAGGCTGGTGTAGTCACAGAATGGGATGCCACAAAAACCAGCAGTGCAAATGGGACCAGTAGTAAGTCTATGCACAGCAAAAGTGTCTTTATCAGGCCTAATTTCAATTAGAATAAGTACAAATGGTTATGGTCTTAAATAGAGGCTGGTGTAGTCACAGAATGGGATGCCCCAAAAACCAGCAGTGCACCTGGCAGGCAGCAGTAAGTCTATGCACAGCAAAAGTGTCTTTATCAGGCCTAATTTCAATTAGAATAAGTGCAAATGGTTAGGGTCTTAAAAAGAGGCTGGTGTAGTCACAGAATGGGATGCCCCAAAAACCAGCAGTGCACCTGGGACCAGTAGTGCTATGCACAGCAAAAGTGTCTTTATCAGGCCTAATTTCAATTAGAATAAGTGCAAATGGTTATGGTCTTAAATAGAGGCTGGTGTAGTCACAGAATGGGATGCCACAAAAACCAGCAGTGCACCTGGCAGGCAGCAGTAGTGCTATGCACAGCAAAAGTGTCTTTATCAGGCCTAATTTCAATTAGAATAAGTACAAATGGTTATGGTCTTAAATAGAGGCTGGTGTAGTCACAGAATGGGATGCCCCAAAAACCAGCAGTGCACCTGGCAGGCAGCAGTAAGTCTATGCACAGCAAAAGTGTCTTTATCAGGCCTAATTTCAATTAGAATAAGTGCAAATGGTTAGGGTCTTAAAAAGAGGCTGGTGTAGTCACAGAATGGGATGCCCCAAAAACCAGCAGTGCACCTGGGACCAGTAGTGCTATGCACAGCAAAAGTGTCTTTATCAGGCCTAATTTCAATTAGAATAAGTGCAAATGGTTATGGTCTTAAATAGAGGCTGGTGTAGTCACAGAATGGGATGCCACAAAAACCAGCAGTGCACCTGGCAGGCAGCAGTAGTGCTATGCACAGCAAAAGTGTCTTTATCAGGCCTAATTTCAATTAGAATAAGTGCAAATGGTTATGGTCTTAAATAGAGGCTGGTGTAGTCACAGAATGGGATGCCTCACAGCAGAGTGCACCTGGGACCAGTAGTGCTATGCACAGCAAAAGTGTCTTTATCAGGCCTAATTTCAATTAGAATAAGTGCAAATGGTTATGGTCTTAAATAGAGGCTGGTGTAGTCACAGAATGGGATGCCACAAAAACCAGCAGTACACATGGGACCAGTAGTAAGTCTATGCACAGCAAAAGTGTCTTTATCAGGCCTAAATTCAATTAGAATAAGTGCAAATGGTTATGGTCTTAAATAGAGGCTGGTGTAGTCACAGAATGGGATGCCCCAAAAACCAGCAGTGCACCTGGCAGGCAGCAGTAAGTCTATGCACAGCAAAAGTGTCTTTATCAGGCCTAATTTCAATTAGAATAAGTGCAAATGGTTAGGGTCTTAAAAAGAGGCTGGTGTAGTCACAGAATGGGATGCCCCAAAAACCAGCAGTGCACCTGGGACCAGTAGTGCTATGCACAGCAAAAGTGTCTTTATCAGGCCTAATTTCAATAAGAATAAGTGCAAATGGTTATGGTCTTAAATAGAGGCTGGTGTAGTCACAGAATGGGATGCCACAAAAACCAGCAGTGCACCTGGCAGGCAGCAGTAGTGCTATGCACAGCAAAAGTGTCTTTATCAGGCCTAATTTCAATTAGAATAAGTGCAAATGGTTATGGTCTTAAATAGAGGCTGGTGTAGTCACAGAATGGGATGCCTCACAGCAGAGTGCACCTGGGACCAGTAGTGCTATGCACAGCAAAAGTGTCTTTATCAGGCCTAATTTCAATTAGAATAAGTGCAAATGGTTATGGTCTTAATTAGAGGCTGGTGTAGTCACAGAATGGGATGCCCCAAAAACCTGCAGTGCACCTGGGACCAGTAGTGCTATGCACAGCAAAAGTGTCTTTATCAGGCCTAATTTCAATTAGAATAAGTGCAAATGGTTATGGTCTTAAATAGAGGCTGGTGTAGTCACAGAATGGGATGCCACAAAAACCAGCAGTGCACCTGGGACCAGTAGTGCTATGCACAGCAAAAGTGTCTTTATCAGGCCTAATTTCAATTAGAATAAGTGCAAATGGTTATGGTCTTCAATAGAGGCTGGTGTAGTCACAGAATGGGATGCCACAAAAACCAGCAGTGCACCTGGCAGGCAGCAGTAAGTCTATGCACAGCAAAAGTGTCTTTATCAGGCCTAATTTCAATTAGAATAAGTGCAAATGGTTATGGTCTTAAATAGATGCTGGTGTAGTCACAGAATGGGATGCCTCACAGCAGAGTGCACCTGGGACCAGTAGTGCTATGCACAGCAAAAGTGTCTTTATCAGGCCTAATTTCAATTAGAATAAGTGCAAATGGTTATGGTCTTAAATAGAGGCTGGTGTAGTCACAGAATGGGATGCCACAAAAACCAGCAGTGCACCTGGGACCAGTAGTGCTATGCACAGCAAAAGTGTCTTTATCAGGCCTAATTTCAATTAGAATAAGTGCAAATGGTTATGGCCTTAAATAGAGGCTGGTGTAGTCACAGAATGGGATGCCTCACAGCAGAGTGCACCTGGGACCAGTAGTGCTATGCACAGCAAAAGTGTCTTTATCAGGCCTAATTTCAATTAGAATAAGTGCAAATGGTTATGGTCTTAAATAGAGGCTGGTGTAGTCACAGAATGGGATGCCACAAAAACCAGCAGTGCACCTGGGACCAGTTGTGCTATGCACAGCAAAAGTGTCTTTATCAGGCCTAATTTCAATTAGAATAAGTGCAAATGGTTATGGTCTTAAATAGAGGCTGGTGTAGTCACAGAATGGGATGCCACAAAAACCAGCAGTGCACCTGGCAGGCAGCAGTAGTGCTATGCACAGCAAAAGTGTCTTTATCAGGCCTAATTTCAATTAGAATAAGTGCAAATGGTTATGGTCTGAAATAGAGGCTGGTGTAGTCACAGAATTGGATGCCACAAAAACCAGCAGTGCACCTGGGACCAGTAGTGCTATGCACAGCAAAAGTGTCTTTATCAGGCCTAATTTCAATTAGAATAAGTGCAAATGGTTATGGTCTTAAATAGAGGCTGGTGTGGTCACAGAATGGGATGCCACAAAAACCAGCAGGGCACCTGGGACCAGTAGTGCTATGCACAGCAAAAGTGTCTTTATCAGGCCTAATTTCAATTAGAATAAGTGCAAATGGTTATGGCCTTAAATAGAGGCTGGTGTAGTCACAGAATGGGATGCCTCACAGCAGAGTGCACCTGGGACCAGTAGTGCTATGCACAGCAAAAGTGTCTTTATCAGGCCTAATTTCAATTAGAATAAGTGCAAATGGTTATGGTCTTAAATAGAGGCTGGTGTAGTCACAGAATGGGATGCCTCACAGCAGAGTGCACCTGGGACCAGTAGTGCTATGCACAGCAAAAGTGTCTTTATCAGGCCTAATTTCAATTAGAATAAGTGCAAATGGTTATGGTCTTAAATAGAGGCTGGTGTAGTCACAGAATGGGATGCCACAAAAACCAGCAGTGCACCTGGGACCAGTAGTGCTATGCACAGCAAAAGTGTCTTTATCAGGCCTAATTTCAATTAGAATAAGTACAAATGGTTATGGTCTTAAATAGAGGCTGGTGTAGTCACAGAATGGGATGCCACAAAAACCAGCAGTGCAAATGGGACCAGTAGTAAGTCTATGCACAGCAAAAGTGTCTTTATCAGGCCTAATTTCAATTAGAATAAGTACAAATGGTTATGGTCTTAAATAGAGGCTGGTGTAGTCACAGAATGGGATGCCCCAAAAACCAGCAGTGCACCTGGCAGGCAGCAGTAAGTCTATGCACAGCAAAAGTGTCTTTATCAGGCCTAATTTCAATTAGAATAAGTGCAAATGGTTAGGGTCTTAAAAAGAGGCTGGTGTAGTCACAGAATGGGATGCCCCAAAAACCAGCAGTGCACCTGGGACCAGTAGTGCTATGCACAGCAAAAGTGTCTTTATCAGGCCTAATTTCAATTAGAATAAGTGCAAATGGTTATGGTCTTAAATAGAGGCTGGTGTAGTCACAGAATGGGATGCCACAAAAACCAGCAGTGCACCTGGCAGGCAGCAGTAGTGCTATGCACAGCAAAAGTGTCTTTATCAGGCCTAATTTCAATTAGAATAAGTACAAATGGTTATGGTCTTAAATAGAGGCTGGTGTAGTCACAGAATGGGATGCCCCAAAAACCAGCAGTGCACCTGGCAGGCAGCAGTAAGTCTATGCACAGCAAAAGTGTCTTTATCAGGCCTAATTTCAATTAGAATAAGTGCAAATGGTTAGGGTCTTAAAAAGAGGCTGGTGTAGTCACAGAATGGGATGCCCCAAAAACCAGCAGTGCACCTGGGACCAGTAGTGCTATGCACAGCAAAAGTGTCTTTATCAGGCCTAATTTCAATTAGAATAAGTGCAAATGGTTATGGTCTTAAATAGAGGCTGGTGTAGTCACAGAATGGGATGCCACAAAAACCAGCAGTGCACCTGGCAGGCAGCAGTAGTGCTATGCACAGCAAAAGTGTCTTTATCAGGCCTAATTTCAATTAGAATAAGTGCAAATGGTTATGGTCTTAAATAGAGGCTGGTGTAGTCACAGAATGGGATGCCTCACAGCAGAGTGCACCTGGGACCAGTAGTGCTATGCACAGCAAAAGTGTCTTTATCAGGCCTAATTTCAATTAGAATAAGTGCAAATGGTTATGGTCTTAATTAGAGGCTGGTGTAGTCACAGAATGGGATGCCCCAAAAACCAGCAGTGCACCTGGGACCAGTAGTGCTATGCACAGCAAAAGTGTCTTTATCAGGCCTAATTTCAATTAGAATAAGTGCAAATGGTTATGGTCTTAAATAGAGGCTGGTGTAGTCACAGAATGGGATGCCACAAAAACCAGCAGTGCACCTGGCAGGCAGCAGTAGTGCTATGCACAGCAAAAGTGTCTTTATCAGGCCTAATTTCAATTAGAATAAGTGCAAATGGTTATGGTCTTAAATAGAGGCTGGTGTAGTCACAGAATGGGATGCCTCACAGCAGAGTGCACCTGGGACCAGTAGTGCTATGCACAGCAAAAGTGTCTTTATCAGGCCTAATTTCAATTAGAATAAGTGCAAATGGTTATGGTCTTAATTAGAGGCTGGTGTAGTCACAGAATGGGATGCCACAAAAACCAGCAGTGCACCTGGCAGGCAGCAGTAAGTCTATGCACAGCAAAAGTGTCTTTATCAGGCCTAACTTCAATTAGAATAAGTGCAAATGGTTATGGTCTTAAATAGATGCTGGTGTAGTCACAGAATGGGATACCTCACAGCAGAGTGCACCTGGGACCAGTAGTGCTATGCACAGCAAAAGTGTCTTTATCAGGCCTAATTTCAATTAGAATAAGTGCAAATGGTTATGGTCTTAAATAGAGGCTGGTGTAGTCACAGAATGGGATGCCACAAAAACCAGCAGTGCACCTGGGACCAGTAGTGCTATGCACAGCAAAAGTGTCTTTATCAGGCCTAATTTCAATTAGAATAAGTGCAAATGGTTAAGGCCTTAAATAGAGGCTGGTGTAGTCACAGAATGGGATGCCTCACAGCAGAGTGCACCTGGGACCAGTAGTGCTATGCACAGCAAAAGTGTCTTTATCAGGCCTAATTTCAATTAGAATAAGTGCAAATGGTTATGGTCTTAAATAGAGGCTGGTGTAGTCACAGAATGGGATGCCACAAAAACCAGCAGTGCACCTGGGACCAGTAGTGCTATGCACAGCAAAAGTGTCTTTATCAGGCCTAATTTCAATTAGAATAAGTGCAAATGGTTATGGTCTTAAATAGAGGCTGGTGTAGTCACAGAATGGGATGCCACAAAAACCAGCAGTGCACCTGGCAGGCAGCAGTAGTGCTATGCACAGCAAAAGTGTCTTTATCAGGCCTAATTTCAATTAGAATAAGTGCAAATGGTTATGGTCTTAAATAGAGGCTGGTGTGGTCACAGAATGGGATGCCACAAAAACCAGCAGGGCACCTGGGACCAGTAGTGCTATGCACAGCAAAAGTGTCTTTATCAGGCCTAATTTCAATTAGAATAAGTGCAAATGGTTATGGCCTTAAATAGAGGCTGGTGTAGTCACAAAATGGGATGCCTCACAGCAGAGTGCACCTGGGACCAGTAGTGCTATGCACAGCAAAAGTGTCTTTATCAGGCCTAATTTCAATTAGAATAAGTACAAATGGTTATGGTCTTAAATAGAGGCTGGTGTAGTCACAGAATGGGATGCCACAAAAACCAGCAGTGCACCTGGGACCAGTAGTGCTATGCACAGCAAAAGTGTCTTTATCAGGCCTAATTTCAATTAGAATAAGTACAAATGGTTATGGTCTTAAATAGAGGCTGGTGTAGTCACAGAATGGGATGCCCCAACAGGAGTGCACCTGGCAGGCAGCAGTAGTGCTATGCACAGCAAAAGTGTCTTTATCAGGCCTAATTTCAATTAGAATAAGTGCAAATGATTATGGTCTTAAATAGAGGCTGGTGTAGTCACAGAATGGGATGCCCCAAAAACCAGCAGTGCACCTGGCAGGCAGCAGTAAGTCTATGCACAGCAAAAGTGTCTTTATCAGGCCTAATTTCAGTTAGAATAAGTGCAAATGGTTATGGTCTTAAATAGAGGCTGCTGTAGTCACAGAATGGGATGCCCCAACAGGAGTGCACCTGGCAGGCAGCAGTATTGCTATGCACAGAAAAAGTGTCTTTATCAGGCCTAATTTCAATTAGAATAAGTGCAAATGGTTATGGTCTTAAATAGAGGCTGGTGTAGTCACAGAATGGGATGCCACAAAAACCAGCAGTGCACCTGGCAGGCAGCAGTAAGTCTATGCACAGCAAAAGTGTCTTTATCAGGCCTAATTTCAATTAGAATAAGTGCAAATGGTTATGGTCTTAAATAGAGGCTGGTGTAGTCACAGAATGGGATGCCCCAAAAACCAGCAGTGCATCTGGCAGGCAGCAGTAAGTCTATGCACAGCAAAAGTGTCTTTATCAGGCCTAAATTCAATTAGAATAAGTGCAAATGGTTATGGTCTTAAATAGAGGCTGGTGTAGTCACAGAATGGGATGCCCCAAAAACCAGCAGTGCACCTCGCAGGCAGCAGTAAGTCTATGCACAGCAAAAGTGTCTTTATCAGGCCTAATTTCAATTAGAATAAGTGCAAATGGTTAGGGTCTTAAATAGAGGCTGGTGTAGTCACAGAATGGGATGCCCCAAAAACCAGCAGTGCACCTGGGACCAGTAGTGCTATGCACAGCAAAAGTGTCTTTATCAGGCCTAATTTCAATTAGAATAAGTGCAAATGGTTATGGTCTTAAATAGAGGCTGGTGTAGTCACAGAATGGGATGCCTCACAGCAGAGTGCACCTGGGACCAGTAGTGCTATGCACAGCAAAAGTGTCTTTATCAGGCCTAATTTCAATTAGCAGGGAGGAATTCAGTCAAAATGGATTTCTCCCTGTGAAGTGTTCTAAAGGGAGGCTGGCGGCTTCCCAGGTGAGTAGCTCACAGATATTTGTCTGCATTGCATGTCCCAAATTTGGGGACTCAGAATTAAGAGTAGGGACCACACTAAATACAGAGTGCCTTGCCGGGGCAGTGTGGCTTCCACATGTATCTGCAGATATGTGCAACCAAATCTCTGTCTTTCCACATAGCTAGACATGTTTGTTGCTTGATATTTAGTTGATGAGAGGGTTAAACTGGGCAGTAAATTAGTTCCCAGGCCCTGAATAATAATGTTGATAATTTTGTATAAATAGTGATTGAGCTGCTCCCACCCCCCTTTGTTCATTTGAATTGCCATGAGCACAAGCAGGGAGAGGTTCAGTCAATATGGATTTCTCCCTGTGAAGTGTTCTAAAGGGAGGCTGGCGGCTTCCCAGGTGAGTAGCTCACAGATATTTGTCTGCATTGCATGTCCCAAATTTGGGGACTCAGAATTAAGAGTAGGGACCACACTAAATACAGAGTGCCTTGCCGGGGCAGTGTGGCTTCCACATGTATCTGCAGATATGTGCAACCAAATCTCTGTCTTTCCACATAGCTAGACATGTTTGTTGCTTGATATTTAGTTGATGAGAGGGTTAAACTGGGCAGTAAATTAGTTCCCAGGCCCTGAATAATAATGTTGATAATTTTGTATAAATAGTGATTGAGCTGCTCCCACCCCCCTTTGTTCATTTGAATTGCCATGAGCACAAGCAGGGAGAGGTTCAGTCAATATGGATTTCTCCCTGTGAAGTGTTCTAAAGGGAGGCTGGCGGCTTCCCAGGTGAGTAGCTCACAGATATTTGTCTGCATTGCATGTCCCAAATTTGGGGACTCAGAATTAAGAGTAGGGACCACACTAAATACAGAGTGCCTTGCCGGGGCAGTGTGGCTTCCACATGTATCTGCAGATATGTGCAACCAAATCTCTGTCTTTCCACATAGCTAGACATGTTTGTTGCTTGATATTTAGTTGATGAGAGGGTTAAACTGGGCAGTAAATTAGTTCCCAGGCCCTGAATAATAATGTTGATAATTTTGTATAAATAGTGATTGAGCTGCTCCCACCCCCCTTTGTTCATTTGAATTGCCATGAGCACAAGCAGGGAGAGGTTCAGTCAATATGGATTTCTCCCTGTGAAGTGTTCTAAAGGGAGGCTGGCGGCTTCCCAGGTGAGTAGCTCACAGATATTTGTCTGCATTGCATGTCCCAAATTTGGGGACTCAGAATTAAGAGTAGGGACCACACTAAATACAGAGTGCCTTGCCGGGGCAGTGTGGCTTCCACATGTATCTGCAGATATGTGCAACCAAATCTCTGTCTTTCCACATAGCTAGACATGTTTGTTGCTTGATATTTAGTTGATGAGAGGGTTAAACTGGGCAGTAAATTAGTTCCCAGGCCCTGAATAATAATGTTGATAATTTTGTATAAATAGTGATTGAGCTGCTCCCACCCCCCTTTGTTCATTTGAATTGCCATGAGCACAAGCAGGGAGAGGTTCAGTCAATATGGATTTCTCCCTGTGAAGTGTTCTAAAGGGAGGCTGGCGGCTTCCCAGGTGAGTAGCTCACAGATATTTGTCTGCATTGCATGTCCCAAATTTGGGGACTCAGAATTAAGAGTAGGGACCACACTAAATACAGAGTGCCTTGCCGGGGCAGTGTGGCTTCCACATGTATCTGCAGATATGTGCAACCAAATCTCTGTCTTTCCACATAGCTAGACATGTTTGTTGCTTGATATTTAGTTGATGAGAGGGTTAAACTGGGCAGTAAATTAGTTCCCAGGCCCTGAATAATAATGTTGATAATTTTGTATAAATGGTGATTGAGCTGCTCCCACCCCCCTTTGTTCATTTGAATTGCCATGAGCACAAGCAGGGAGAGGTTCAGTCAATATGGATTTCTCCCTGTGAAGTGTTCTAAAGGGAGGCTGGCGGCTTCCCAGGTGAGTAGCTCACAGATATTTGTCTGCATTGCATGTCCCAAATTTGGGGACTCAGAATTAAGAGTAGGGACCACACTAAATACAGAGTGCCTTGCCGGGGCAGTGTGGCTTCCACATGTATCTGCAGATATGTGCAACCAAATCTCTGTCTTTCCACATAGCTAGACATGTTTGTTGCTTGATATTTAGTTGATGAGAGGGTTAAACTGGGCAGTAAATTAGTTCCCAGGCCCTGAATAATAATGTTGATAATTTTGTATGAATAGTGATTGAGCTGCTCCCACCCCCCTTTGTTCATTTGAATTGCCATGAGCACAAGCAGGGAGAGGTTCAGTCAATATGGATTTCTCCCTGTGAAGTGTTCTAAAGGGAGGCTGGCGGCTTCCCAGGTGAGTAGCTCACAGATATTTGTCTGCATTGCATGTCCCAAATTTGGGGACTCAGAATTAAGAGTAGGGACCACACTAAATACAGAGTGCCTTGCCGGGGCAGTGTGGCTTCCACATGTATCTGCAGATATGTGCAACCAAATCTCTGTCTTTCCACATAGCTAGACATGTTTGTTGCTTGATATTTAGTTGATGAGAGGGTTAAACTGGGCAGTAAATTAGTTCCCAGGCCCTGAATAATAATGTTGATAATTTTGTATAAATAGTGATTGAGCTGCTCCCACCCCCCTTTGTTCATTTGAATTGCCATGAGCACAAGCAGGGAGAGGTTCAGTCAATATGGATTTCTCCCTGTGAAGTGTTCTAAAGGGAGGCTGGCGGCTTCCCAGGTGAGTAGCTCACAGATATTTGTCTGCATTGCATGTCCCAAATTTGGGGACTCAGAATTAAGAGTAGGGACCACACTAAATACAGAGTGCCTTGCCGGGGCAGTGTGGCTTCCACATGTATCTGCAGATATGTGCAACCAAATCTCTGTCTTTCCACATAGCTAGACATGTTTGTTGCTTGATATTTAGTTGATGAGAGGGTTAAACTGGGCAGTAAATTAGTTCCCAGGCCCTGAATAATAATGTTGATAATTTTGTATAAATAGTGATTGAGCTGCTCCCACCCCCCTTTGTTGCTAATTTCAATTAGAATAAGTGCAAATGGTTATGGTCTTAAATAGAGGCTGGTGTAGTCACAGAATGGGATGCCTCACAGCAGAGTGCACCTGGGACCAGTAGTGCTATGCACAGCAAAAGTGTCTTTATCAGGCCTAATTTCAATTAGAATAAGTACAAATGGTTATGGTCTTAAATAGAGGCTGGTGTAGTCACAGAATGGGATGCCACAAAAACCAGCAGTGCACCTGGGACCAGTAGTGCTATGCACAGCAAAAGTGTCTTTATCAGGCCTAATTTCAATTAGAATAAGTGCAAATGGTTATGGTCTTAAATAGAGGCTGGTGTAGTCACAGAATGGGATGCCACAAAAACCAGCAGTGCACCTGGCAGGCAGCAGTAAGTCTATGCACAGCAAAAGTGTCTTTATCAGGCCTAATTTCAATTAGAATAAGTGCAAATGGTTATGGTCTTAAATAGAGGCTGGTGTAGTCACAGAATGGGATGCCTCACAGCAGAGTGCACCTGGGACCAGTAGTGCTATGCACAGCAAAAGTGTCTTTATCAGGCCTAATTTCAATTAGAATAAGTGCAAATGGTTATGGTCTTAAATAGAGGCTGGTGTAGTCACAGAATGGGATGCCACAAAAACCAGCAGTACACATGGGACCAGTAGTAAGTCTATGCACAGCAAAAGTGTCTTTATCAGGCCTAAATTCAATTAGAATAAGTGCAAATGGTTATGGTCTTAAATAGAGGCTGGTGTAGTCACAGAATGGGATGCCCCAAAAACCAGCAGTGCACCTGGCAGGCAGCAGTAAGTCTATGCACAGCAAAAGTGTCTTTATCAGGCCTAATTTCAATTAGAATAAGTGCAAATGGTTAGGGTCTTAAAAAGAGGCTGGTGTAGTCACAGAATGGGATGCCCCAAAAACCAGCAGTGCACCTGGGACCAGTAGTGCTATGCACAGCAAAAGTGTCTTTATCAGGCCTAATTTCAATTAGAATAAGTGCAAATGGTTATGGTCTTAAATAGAGGCTGGTGTAGTCACAGAATGGGATGCCACAAAAACCAGCAGTGCACCTGGCAGGCAGCAGTAGTGCTATGCACAGCAAAAGTGTCTTTATCAGGCCTAATTTCAATTAGAATAAGTGCAAATGGTTATGGTCTTAAATAGAGGCTGGTGTAGTCACAGAATGGGATGCCTCACAGCAGAGTGCACCTGGGACCAGTAGTGCTATGCACAGCAAAAGTGTCTTTATCAGGCCTAATTTCAATTAGAATAAGTGCAAATGGTTATGGTCTTAATTAGAGGCTGGTGTAGTCACAGAATGGGATGCCCCAAAAACCTGCAGTGCACCTGGGACCAGTAGTGCTATGCACAGCAAAAGTGTCTTTATCAGGCCTAATTTCAATTAGAATAAGTGCAAATGGTTATGGTCTTAAATAGAGGCTGGTGTAGTCACAGAATGGGATGCCACAAAAACCAGCAGTGCACCTGGGACCAGTAGTGCTATGCACAGCAAAAGTGTCTTTATCAGGCCTAATTTCAATTAGAATAAGTGCAAATGGTTATGGTCTTCAATAGAGGCTGGTGTAGTCACAGAATGGGATGCCACAAAAACCAGCAGTGCACCTGGCAGGCAGCAGTAAGTCTATGCACAGCAAAAGTGTCTTTATCAGGCCTAATTTCAATTAGAATAAGTGCAAATGGTTATGGTCTTAAATAGATGCTGGTGTAGTCACAGAATGGGATGCCTCACAGCAGAGTGCACCTGGGACCAGTAGTGCTATGCACAGCAAAAGTGTCTTTATCAGGCCTAATTTCAATTAGAATAAGTGCAAATGGTTATGGTCTTAAATAGAGGCTGGTGTAGTCACAGAATGGGATGCCACAAAAACCAGCAGTGCACCTGGGACCAGTAGTGCTATGCACAGCAAAAGTGTCTTTATCAGGCCTAATTTCAATTAGAATAAGTGCAAATGGTTATGGCCTTAAATAGAGGCTGGTGTAGTCACAGAATGGGATGCCTCACAGCAGAGTGCACCTGGGACCAGTAGTGCTATGCACAGCAAAAGTGTCTTTATCAGGCCTAATTTCAATTAGAATAAGTGCAAATGGTTATGGTCTTAAATAGAGGCTGGTGTAGTCACAGAATGGGATGCCACAAAAACCAGCAGTGCACCTGGGACCAGTAGTGCTATGCACAGCAAAAGTGTCTTTATCAGGCCTAATTTCAATTAGAATAA
Organism: Gastrophryne carolinensis; assembly: GCA_027917425.1. NCBI lineage: Eukaryota > Metazoa > Chordata > Amphibia > Anura > Microhylidae > Gastrophryne > Gastrophryne carolinensis. The sequence continues at coordinate 308,000,692 of CM051236.1, read as the reverse complement.
GTGCAAATGGTTATGGTCTTAAATAGAGGCTGGTGTAGTCACAGAATGGGATGCCACAAAAACCAGCAGTGCACCTGGCAGGCAGCAGTAGTGCTATGCACAGCAAAAGTGTCTTTATCAGGCCTAATTTCAATTAGAATAAGTGCAAATGGTTATGGTCTGAAATAGAGGCTGGTGTAGTCACAGAATTGGATGCCACAAAAACCAGCAGTGCACCTGGGACCAGTAGTGCTATGCACAGCAAAAGTGTCTTTATCAGGCCTAATTTCAATTAGAATAAGTGCAAATGGTTATGGTCTTAAATAGAGGCTGGTGTGGTCACAGAATGGGATGCCACAAAAACCAGCAGGGCACCTGGGACCAGTAGTGCTATGCACAGCAAAAGTGTCTTTATCAGGCCTAATTTCAATTAGAATAAGTGCAAATGGTTATGGCCTTAAATAGAGGCTGGTGTAGTCACAGAATGGGATGCCTCACAGCAGAGTGCACCTGGGACCAGTAGTGCTATGCACAGCAAAAGTGTCTTTATCAGGCCTAATTTCAATTAGAATAAGTACAAATGGTTATGGTCTTAAATAGAGGCTGGTGTAGTCACAGAATGGGATGCCACAAAAACCAGCAGTGCACCTGGGACCAGTAGTGCTATGCACAGCAAAAGTGTCTTTATCAGGCCTAATTTCAATTAGAATAAGTGCAAATGGTTATGGTCTTAAATAGAGGCTGGTGTAGTCACAGAATGGGATGCCTCACAGCAGAGTGCACCTGGGACCAGTAGTGCTATGCACAGCAAAAGTGTCTTTATCAGGCCTAATTTCAATTAGAATAAGTGCAAATGGTTATGGTCTTAAATAGAGGCTGGTGTAGTCACAGAATGGGATGCCACAAAAACCAGCAGTGCACCTGGGACCAGTAGTGCTATGCACAGCAAAAGTGTCTTTATCAGGCCTAATTTCAATTAGAATAAGTACAAATGGTTATGGTCTTAAATAGAGGCTGGTGTAGTCACAGAATGGGATGCCACAAAAACCAGCAGTGCAAATGGGACCAGTAGTAAGTCTATGCACAGCAAAAGTGTCTTTATCAGGCCTAATTTCAATTAGAATAAGTACAAATGGTTATGGTCTTAAATAGAGGCTGGTGTAGTCACAGAATGGGATGCCCCAAAAACCAGCAGTGCACCTGGCAGGCAGCAGTAAGTCTATGCACAGCAAAAGTGTCTTTATCAGGCCTAATTTCAATTAGAATAAGTGCAAATGGTTAGGGTCTTAAAAAGAGGCTGGTGTAGTCACAGAATGGGATGCCCCAAAAACCAGCAGTGCACCTGGGACCAGTAGTGCTATGCACAGCAAAAGTGTCTTTATCAGGCCTAATTTCAATTAGAATAAGTGCAAATGGTTATGGTCTTAAATAGAGGCTGGTGTAGTCACAGAATGGGATGCCACAAAAACCAGCAGTGCACCTGGCAGGCAGCAGTAGTGCTATGCACAGCAAAAGTGTCTTTATCAGGCCTAATTTCAATTAGAATAAGTACAAATGGTTATGGTCTTAAATAGAGGCTGGTGTAGTCACAGAATGGGATGCCCCAAAAACCAGCAGTGCACCTGGCAGGCAGCAGTAAGTCTATGCACAGCAAAAGTGTCTTTATCAGGCCTAATTTCAATTAGAATAAGTGCAAATGGTTAGGGTCTTAAAAAGAGGCTGGTGTAGTCACAGAATGGGATGCCCCAAAAACCAGCAGTGCACCTGGCAGGCAGCAGTAGTGCTATGCACAGCAAAAGTGTCTTTATCAGGCCTAATTTCAATTAGAATAAGTGCAAATGGTTATGGTCTTAAATAGAGGCTGGTGTAGTCACAGAATGGGATGCCTCACAGCAGAGTGCACCTGGGACCAGTAGTGCTATGCACAGCAAAAGTGTCTTTATCAGGCCTAATTTCAATTAGAATAAGTGCAAATGGTTATGGTCTTAATTAGAGGCTGGTGTAGTCACAGAATGGGATGCCCCAAAAACCAGCAGTGCACCTGGGACCAGTAGTGCTATGCACAGCAAAAGTGTCTTTATCAGGCCTAATTTCAATTAGAATAAGTGCAAATGGTTATGGTCTTAAATAGAGGCTGGTGTAGTCACAGAATGGGATGCCACAAAAACCAGCAGTGCACCTGGCAGGCAGCAGTAGTGCTATGCACAGCAAAAGTGTCTTTATCAGGCCTAATTTCAATTAGAATAAGTGCAAATGGTTATGGTCTTAAATAGAGGCTGGTGTAGTCACAGAATGGGATGCCTCACAGCAGAGTGCACCTGGGACCAGTAGTGCTATGCACAGCAAAAGTGTCTTTATCAGGCCTAATTTCAATTAGAATAAGTGCAAATGGTTATGGTCTTAATTAGAGGCTGGTGTAGTCACAGAATGGGATGCCCCAAAAACCTGCAGTGCACCTGGCAGGCAGCAGTAGTGCTATGCACAGCAAAAGTGTCTTTATCAGGCCTAATTTCAATTAGAATAAGTGCAAATGGTTATGGTCTTAAATAGAGGCTGGTGTAGTCACAGACTGGGATGCCTCACAGCAGAGTGCACCTGGGACCAGTAGTGCTATGCACAGCAAAAGTGTCTTTATCAGGCCTAATTTCAATTAGAATAAGTGCAAATGGTTATGGTCTTAAATAGAGGCTGGTGTAGTCACAGAATGGGATGCCACAAAAACAAGCAGTGCACCTGGGACCAGTAGTGCTATGCACAGCAAAAGTGTCTTTATCAGGCCTAATTTCAATTAGAATAAGTGCAAATGGTTATGGTCTTAAATAGAGGCTGGTGTAGTCACAGAATGGGATGCCACAAAAACCAGCAGTGCACCTGGCAGGCAGCAGTAAGTCTATGCACAGCAAAAGTGTCTTTATCAGGCCTAACTTCAATTAGAATAAGTGCAAATGGTTATGGTCTTAAATAGATGCTGGTGTAGTCACAGAATGGGATGCCTCACAGCAGAGTGCACCTGGGACCAGTAGTGCTATGCACAGCAAAAGTGTCTTTATCAGGCCTAATTTCAATTAGAATAAGTGCAAATGGTTATGGTCTTAAATAGAGGCTGGTGTAGTCACAGAATGGGATGCCACAAAAACCAGCAGTGCACCTGGGACCAGTAGTGCTATGCACAGCAAAAGTGTCTTTATCAGGCCTAATTTCAATTAGAATAAGTGCAAATGGTTAAGGCCTTAAATAGAGGCTGGTGTAGTCACAGAATGGGATGCCTCACAGCAGAGTGCACCTGGGACCAGTAGTGCTATGCACAGCAAAAGTGTCTTTATCAGGCCTAATTTCAATTAGAATAAGTGCAAATGGTTATGGTCTTAAATAGAGGCTGGTGTAGTCACAGAATGGGATGCCACAAAAACAAGCAGTGCACCTGGGACCAGTAGTGCTATGCACAGCAAAAGTGTCTTTATCAGGCCTAATTTCAATTAGAATAAGTGCAAATGGTTATGGTCTTAAATAGAGGCTGGTGTAGTCACAGAATGGGATGCCACAAAAACCAGCAGTGCACCTGGCAGGCAGCAGTAAGTCTATGCACAGCAAAAGTGTCTTTATCAGGCCTAACTTCAATTAGAATAAGTGCAAATGGTTATGGTCTTAAATAGATGCTGGTGTAGTCACAGAATGGGATGCCTCACAGCAGAGTGCACCTGGGACCAGTAGTGCTATGCACAGCAAAAGTGTCTTTATCAGGCCTAATTTCAATTAGAATAAGTGCAAATGGTTATGGCCTTAAATAGAGGCTGGTGTAGTCACAAAATGGGATGCCTCACAGCAGAGTGCACCTGGGACCAGTAGTGCTATGCACAGCAAAAGTGTCTTTATCAGGCCTAATTTCAATTAGAATAAGTACAAATGGTTATGGTCTTAAATAGAGGCTGGTGTAGTCACAGAATGGGATGCCACAAAAACCAGCAGTGCACCTGGGACCAGTAGTGCTATGCACAGCAAAAGTGTCTTTATCAGGCCTAATTTCAATTAGAATAAGTACAAATGGTTATGGTCTTAAATAGAGGCTGGTGTAGTCACAGAATGGGATGCCCCAACAGGAGTGCACCTGGCAGGCAGCAGTAGTGCTATGCACAGCAAAAGTGTCTTTATCAGGCCTAATTTCAATTAGAATAAGTGCAAATGATTATGGTCTTAAATAGAGGCTGGTGTAGTCACAGAATGGGATGCCCCAAAAACCAGCAGTGCACCTGGCAGGCAGCAGTAAGTCTATGCACAGCAAAAGTGTCTTTATCAGGCCTAATTTCAGTTAGAATAAGTGCAAATGGTTATGGTCTTAAATAGAGGCTGCTGTAGTCACAGAATGGGATGCCCCAACAGGAGTGCACCTGGCAGGCAGCAGTATTGCTATGCACAGAAAAAGTGTCTTTATCAGGCCTAATTTCAATTAGAATAAGTGCAAATGGTTATGGTCTTAAATAGAGGCTGGTGTAGTCACAGAATGGGATGCCACAAAAACCAGCAGTGCACCTGGCAGGCAGCAGTAAGTCTATGCACAGCAAAAAAGTCTTTATCAGGCGTAATTTCATTTCGAATAAGTGCAAATGGTTATGGTCTTAAATAGAGGCTGGTGTAGTCACAGAATGGGATGCCCCAAAAACCAGCAGTGCACATGGGACCAGTAGTAAGTCTATGCACAGCAAAAGTGTCTTTATCAGGCCTAATTTCAATTAGAATAAGTGCAAATGGTTATGGTCTTAAATAGAGGCTGGTGTAGTCACAGAATGGGATGCCCCAAAAACCAGCAGTGCACCTGGCAGGCAGCAGTAAGTCTATGCACAGCAAAAGTGTCTTTATCAGGCCTAATTTCAATTAGAATAAGTGCAAATGGTTAGGGTCTTAAAAAGAGGCTGGTGTAGTCACAGAATGGGATGCCCCAAAAACCAGCAGTGCACCTGGGACCAGTAGTGCTATGCACAGCAAAAGTGTCTTTATCAGGCCTAATTTCAATTAGAATAAGTGCAAATGGTTATGGTCTTAAATAGAGGCTGGTGTAGTCACAGAATGGGATGCCACAAAAACCAGCAGTGCACCTGGCAGGCAGCAGTAGTGCTATGCACAGCAAAAGTGTCTTTATCAGGCCTAATTTCAATTAGAATAAGTGCAAATGGTTATGGTCTTAAATAGAGGCTGGTGTAGTCACAGAATGGGATGCCTCACAGCAGAGTGCACCTGGGACCAGTAGTGCTATGCACAGCAAAAGTGTCTTTATCAGGCCTAATTTCAATTAGAATAAGTGCAAATGGTTATGGTCTTAAATAGAGGCTGGTGTAGTCACAGAATGGGATGCCACAAAAACCAGCAGTGCACCTGGCAGGCAGCAGTAAGTCTATGCACAGCAAAAGTGTCTTTATCAGGCCTAATTTCAATTAGAATAAGTGCAAATGGTTATGGTCTTAAATAGAGGCTGGTGTAGTCACAGAATGGGATGCCACAAAAACAAGCAGTGCACCTGGGACCAGTAGTGCTATGCACAGCAAAAGTGTCTTTATCAGGCCTAATTTCAATTAGAATAAGTGCAAATGGTTATGGCCTTAAATAGAGGCTGGTGTAGTCACAGAATGGGATGCCTCACAGCAGAGTGCACCTGGGACCAGTAGTGCTATGCACAGCAAAAGTGTCTTTATCAGGCCTAATTTCAATTAGAATAAGTGCAAATGGTTATGGTCTTAAATAGAGGCTGGTGTAGTCACAGAATGGGATGCCACAAAAACCAGCAGTGCACCTGGGACCAGTAGTGCTATGCACAGCAAAAGTGTCTTTATCAGGCCTAATTTCAATTAGAATAAGTGCAAATGGTTATGGTCTTAAATAGAGGCTGGTGTAGTCACAGAATGGGATGCCACAAAAACCAGCAGTGCACCTGGCAGGCAGCAGTAGTGCTATGCACAGCAAAAGTGTCTTTATCAGGCCTAATTTCAATTAGAATAAGTGCAAATGGTTATGGTCTTAAATAGAGGCTGGTGTAGTCACAGAATTGGATGCCACAAAAACCAGCAGTGCACCTGGGACCAGTAGTGCTATGCACAGCAAAAGTGTCTTTATCAGGCCTAATTTCAATTAGAATAAGTGCAAATGGTTATGGTCTTAAATAGAGGCTGGTGTGGTCACAGAATGGGATGCCACAAAAACCAGCAGGGGACCTGGGACCAGTAGTGCTATGCACAGCAAAAGTGTCTTTATCAGGCCTAATTTCAATTAGAATAAGTGCAAATGGTTATGGTCTTAAATAGAGGCTGGTGTAGTCACAGAATGGGATGCCCCAACAGAAGTGCACCTGGCAGGCAGCAGTAGTGCTATGCACAGCAAAAGTGTCTTTATCAGGCCTAATTTCAATTAGAATAAGTGCAAATGGTTATGGTCTTAAATAGAGGCTGGTGTAGTCACAGAATGGGATGCCCCAAAAACCAGCAGTGCACCTGGCAGGCAGCAGTAAGTCTATGCACAGCAAAAGTGTCTTTATCAGGCCTAATTTTAATTAGAATAAGTGCAAATGGTTATGGTCTTAAATAGAGGCTGGTGTAGTCACAGAATGGGATGCCACAAAAACCAGCAGTGCACCTGGCAGGCAGCAGTAAGTCTATGCACAGCAAAAGTGTCTTTATCAGGCGTAATTTCATTTCGAATAAGTGCAAATGGTTATGGTCTTAAATAGAGGCTGGTGTAGTCACAGAATGGGATGCCCCAAAAACCAGCAGTGCACATGGGACCAGTAGTAAGTCTATGCACAGCAAAAGTGTCTTTATCAGGCCTAATTTCAATTAGAATAAGTGCAAATGGTTATGGTCTTAAATAGAGGCTGGTGTAGTCACAGAATGGGATGCCCCAAAAACCAGCAGTGCACCTGGCAGGCAGCAGTAAGTCTATGCACAGCAAAAGTGTCTTTATCAGGCCTAATTTCAATTAGAATAAGTGCAAATGGTTAGGGTCTTAAAAAGAGGCTGGTGTAGTCACAGAATGGGATGCCCCAAAAACCAGCAGTGCACCTGGGACCAGTAGTGCTATGCACAGCAAAAGTGTCTTTATCAGGCCTAATTTCAATTAGAATAAGTGCAAATGGTTATGGTCTTAAATAGAGGCTGGTGTAGTCACAGAATGGGATGCCACAAAAACCAGCAGTGCACCTGGCAGGCAGCAGTAGTGCTATGCACAGCAAAAGTGTCTTTATCAGGCCTAATTTCAATTAGAATAAGTGCAAATGGTTATGGTCTTAAATAGAGGCTGGTGTAGTCACAGAATGGGATGCCTCACAGCAAAGTGCACCTGGGACCAGTAGTGCTATGCACAGCAAAAGTGTCTTTATCAGGCCTAATTTCAATTAGAATAAGTGCAAATGGTTATGATCTTAATTAGAGGCTGGTGTAGTCACAGAATGGGATGCCCCAAAAACCAGCAGTGCACCTGGGACCAGTAGTGCTATGCACAGCAAAAGTGTCTTTATCAGGCCTAATTTCAATTAGAATAAGTGCAAATGGTTATGGTCTTAAATAGAGGCTGGTGTAGTCACAGAATGGGATGCCACAAAAACCAGCAGTGCACCTGGGACCAGTAGTGCTATGCACAGCAAAAGTGTCTTTATCAGGCCTAATTTCAATTAGAATAAGTGCAAATGGTTATGGTCTTAAATAGAGGCTGGTGTAGTCACAGAATGGGATGCCACAAAAACCAGCAGTGCACCTGGCAGGCAGCAGTAAGTCTATGCACAGCAAAAGTGTCTTTATCAGGCCTAATTTCAATTAGAATAAGTGCAAATGGTTATGGTCTTAAATAGAGGCTGGTGTAGTCACAGAATGGGATGCCTCACAGCAGAGTGCACCTGGGACCAGTAGTGCTATGCACAGCAAAAGTGTCTTTATCAGGCCTAATTTCAATTGGAATAAGTGCAAATGGTTATGGTCTTAAATAGAGGCTGGTGTAGTCACAGAATGGGATGCCACAAAAACCAGCAGTGCACCTGGGACCAGTAGTGCTATGCACAGCAAAAGTGTCTTTATCAGGCCAAATTTCAATTAGAATAAGTGCAAATGGTTATGGCCTTAAATAGAGGCTGGTGTAGCCACAGAATGGGATGCCTCACAGCAGAGTGCACCTGGGACCAGTAGTGCTATGCACAGCAAAAGTGTCTCTATCAGGCCTAATTTCAATTAGAATAAGTGCAAATGGTTATGGTCTTAAATAGAGGCTGGTGTAGTCACAGAATGGGATGCCCCAAAAACCAGCAGTGCACCTGGGACCAGTAGTGCTATGCACAGCAAAAGTGTCTTTATCAGGCCTAATTTCAATTAGAATAAGTGCAAATGGTTATGGTCTTAAATAGAGGCTGGTGTAGTCACAGAATGGGATGCCACAAAAACCAGCAGTGCACCTGGCAGGCAGCAGTAGTGCTATGCACAGCAAAAGTGTCTTTATCAGGCCTAATTTCAATTAGAATAAGTGCAAATGGTTATGGTCTTAAATAGAGGCTGGTGTAGTCACAGAATTGGATGCCACAAAAACCAGCAGTGCACCTGGGACCAGTAGTGCTATGCACAGCAAAAGTGTCTTTATCAGGCCTAATTTCAATTAGAATAAGTGCAAATGGTTATGGTCTTAAATAGAGGCTGGTGTGGTCACAGAATGGGATGCCACAAAAACCAGCAGGGCACCTGGGACCAGTAGTGCTATGCACAGCAAAAGTGTCTTTATCAGGCCTAATTTCAATTAGAATAAGTGCAAATGGTTATGGCCTTAAATAGAGGCTGGTGTAGTCACAGAATGGGATGCCTCACAGCAGAGTGCACCTGGGACCAGTAGTGCTATGCACAGCAAAAGTGTCTTTATCAGGCCTAATTTCAATTAGAATAAGTACAAATGGTTATGGTCTTAAATAGAGGCTGGTGTAGTCACAGAATGGGATGCCACAAAAACCAGCAGTGCACCTGGGACCAGTAGTGCTATGCACAGCAAAAGTGTCTTTATCAGGCCTAATTTCAATTAGAATAAGTACAAATGGTTATGGTCTTAAATAGAGGCTGGTGTAGTCACAGAATGGGATGCCCCAACAGGAGTGCACCTGGCAGGCAGCAGTAGTGCTATGCACAGCAAAAGTGTCTTTATCAGGCCTAATTTCAATTAGAATAAGTGTAAATGGTTATGGTCTTAAATAGAGGCTGGTGTAGTCACAGAATGGGATGCCCCAAAAACCAGCAGTGCACCTGGCAGGCAGCAGTAAGTCTATGCACAGCAAAAGTGTCTTTATCAGGCCTAATTTCAATTAGAATAAGTGCAAATGGTTATGGTCTTAAATAGAGGCTGGTGTAGTCACAGAATGGGATGCCCCAACAGGAGTGCACCTGGCAGGCAGCAGTATTGCTATGCACAGAAAAAGTGTCTTTATCAGGCCTAATTTCAATTAGAATAAGTGCAAATGGTTATGGTCTTAAATAGAGGCTGGTGTAGTCACAGAATGGGATGCCCCAAAAACCAGCAGTGCACCTGGCAGGCAGCAGTAAGTCTATGCACAGCAAAAGTGTCTTTATCAGGCGTAATTTCATTTCGAATAAGTGCAAATGGTTATGGTCTTAAATAGAGGCTGGTGTAGTCACAGAATGGGATGCCCCAAAAACCAGCAGTGCACCTGGCAGGCAGCAGTAAGTCTATGCACAGCAAAAGTGTCTTTATCAGGCCTAATTTCAATTAGAATAAGTGCAAATGGTTATGGTCTTAAATAGAGGCTGGTGTAGTCACAGAATGGGATGCCCCAAAAACCAGCAGTGCACCTGGGACCAGTAGTGCTATGCACAGCAAAAGTGTCTTTATCAGGCCTAATTTCAATTAGAATAAGTGCAAATGGTTATGGTCTTAAATAGAGGCTGGTGTAGTCACAGAATGGGATGCCCCAAAAACCAGCAGTGCACCTGGCAGGCAGCAGTAAGTCTATGCACAGCAAAAGTGTCTTTATCAGGCGTAATTTCATTTCGAATAAGTGCAAATGGTTATGGTCTTAAATAGAGGCTGGTGTAGTCACAGAATGGGATGCCCCAAAAACCAGCAGTGCACCTGGCAGGCAGCAGTAAGTCTATGCACAGCAAAAGTGTCTTTATCAGGCCTAATTTCAATTAGAATAAGTGCAAATGGTTATGGTCTTAAATAGAGGCTGGTGTAGTCACAGAATGGGATGCCCCAAAAACCAGCAGTGCACCTGGGACCAGTAGTGCTATGCACAGCAAAAGTGTCTTTATCAGGCCTAATTTCAATTAGAATAAGTGCAAATGGTTATGGTCTTAAATAGAGGCTGGTGTAGTCACAGAATGGGATGCCACAAAAACCAGCAGTGCACCTGGGACCAGTAGTGCTATGCACAGCAAAAGTGTCTTTATCAGGCCTAATTTCAATTAGAATAAGTGCAAATGGTTATGGTCTTAAATAGAGGCTGGTGTAGTCACAGAATGGGATGCCTCACAGCAGAGTGCACCTGGGACCAGTAGTGCTATGCACAGCAAAAGTGTCTTTATCAGGCCTAATTTCAATTAAAATAAGTGCAAATGGTTATGGTCTTAAATAGAGGCTGGTGTAGTCACAGAATGGGATGCCCCAAAAACCAGCAGTGCACCTGGGACCAGTAGTGCTATGCACAGCAAAAGTGTCTTTATCAGGCCTAATTTTAATTAGAATAAGTGCAAATGGTTAGGGTCTTAAATAGAGGCTGGTGTAGTCACAGAATGGGATGCCCCAAAAACCAGCAGTGCACCTGGGACCAGTAGTGCTATGCACAGCAAAAGTGTCTTTATCAGGCCTAATTTCAATTAGAATAAGTGCAAATGGTTATGGTCTTAAATAGAGGCTGGTGTAGTCACAGAATGGGATGCCCCAAAAACCAGCAGTGCACCTGGGACCAGTAGTGCTATGCACAGCAAAAGTGTCTTTATCAGGCCTAATTTCAATTAGAATAAGTGCAAATGGTTATGGTCTTAAATAGAGGCTGGTGTAGTCACAGAATGGGATGCCACAAAAACCAGCAGTGCACCTGGCAGGCAGCAGTAGTGCTATGCAAAGCAAAAGTGTCTTTATCAGGCCTAATTTCAATTAGAATAAGTGCAAATGGTTATGGTCTTAAATAGAGGCTGGTGTAGTCACATAATGGGATGCCCCAACAGGAGTGCACCTGGCAGGCAGCAGTAAGTCTATGCACAGCAAAAGTGTCTTTATCAGGCCTAATTTCAATTAGAATAAGTGCAAATGGTTATGGTCTTAAATAGAGGCTGGTGTAGTCACAGAATGGGATGCCCTAAAAACCAGCAGTGCACCTGGCAGGCAGCAGTAAGTCTATGCACAGCAAAAGTGTCTTTATCAGGCCTAATTTCAATTAGAATAAGTGCAAATGGTTATGGTCTTAAATAGAGGCTGGTGTAGTCACAGAATGGGATGCCCCAAAAACCAGCAGTGCACCTGGGACCAGTAGTGCTATGTACAGCAAAAGTGTCTTTATCAGGCCTAATTTCAATTAGAATAAGTGCAAATGGTTATGATCTTATATAGAGGCTGGTGTAGTCACAGAATGGGATGCCACAAAAACCAGCAGTGCACCTGGCAGGCAGCAGTAGTGCTATGCACAGCAAAAGTGTCTTTATCAGGCCTAATTTCAATTAGAATAAGTGGAAATGGTTATGGTCTTAAATAGAGGCTGGTGTAGTCACAGAATGGGATGCCTCACAGCAGAGTGCACCTGGGACCAGTAGTGCTATGCACAGCAAAAGTGTCTTTATCAGGCCTAATTTCAATTAGAATAAGTGCAAATGGTTATGGTCTTAAATAGAGGCTGGTGTAGTCACAGAATGGGATGCCCCAAAAACCAGCAGTGCACCTGGCAGGCAGCAGTAAGTCTATGCACAGCAAAAGTGTCTTTATCAGGCCTAATTTCAATTAGAATAAGTGCAAATGGTTATGGTCTTAAATCGAGGCAGGTGTAGTCACAGAATGGGATGCCCCAAAAACCAGCAGTGTACCTGGCAGGCAGCAGTAAGTCTATGCACAGCAAAAGTGTCTTTATCAGGCCTAATTTCAATTAGAATAAGTGCAAATGGTTATGGTCTTAAATAGAGGCTGGTGTAGTCACAGAATGGGATGCCCCAAAAACCAGCAGTGCACCTGGGACCAGTAGTGCTATGCACAGCAAAAGTGTCTTTATCAGGCCTAATTTCAATTAGAATAAGTGCAAATGGTTATGGTCTTATATAGAGGCTGGTGTAGTCACAGAATGGGATGCCACAAAAACCAGCAGTGCACCTGGCAGGCAGCAGTAGTGCTATGCACAGCAAAAGTGTCTTTATCAGGCCTAATTTCAATTAGAATAAGTGCAAATGGTTATGGTCTTAAATAGAGGCTGGTGTAGTCACAGAATGGGATGTCCCAAAAACCAGCAGTGCACCTGGGACCAGTAGTGCTATGCACAGCAAAAGTGTCTTTATCAGGCCTAATTTCAATTAGAATAAGTGCAAATGGTTATGGTCTTAAATAGAGGCTGGTGTAGTCACAGAATGGGATGCCACAAAAACCAGCAGTGCACCTGGGACCAGTAGTGCTATGCACAGCAAAAGTGTCTTTATCAGGCCTAATTTCAATTAGAATAAGTGCAAATGGTTATGGTCTTAAATAGAGGCTGGTGTAGTCACAGAATGGGATGCCACAAAAACCAGCAGTGCACCTGGGACCAGTAGTGCTATGCACAGCAAAAGTGTCTTTATCAGGCCTAATTTCAATTAGAATAAGTGCAAATGGTTATGGTCTTAAATAGAGGCTGGTGTAGTCACAGAATGGGATGCCTCACAGCAGACTTAAGATCAGTTCAGTATATATGCATAGTTAGTGTATAAGCAGCCTTAAAACGCTAACAAAGCCAGTCACCCAGCCAGTAACACTCAGGCTGGATGAAAAAAAAAAAAATCTCCCTGTGACTGCCTCCGAATTTTTCGCTGACTTTCTGTCTGTCTCCTGCCTGTCTCCAGCCTGTCCCTGTCTGTCTAACTGTCTCTCTCCCTGCCTACAGCAGCGTTCTGTCTCTCACGAATGCAATGCCTTAAATAGCGCTGTGACGTCACCGGGCTTGCTGGCTGCTGACAGGCTGCATGTCACTGCCCCAGCTTGCACTGGCGCGGGGTAAATGTCTGGACATGTCCCGTCCGCCATCTTAGAATGCCTGTAATGTAATGAATGGATGTTAAAAGAAAACTTCGAGTGATCGAATCGCGGGGAAATTCGGATTCGATCCGAATTGAATTCTCCATGAAATTCGGATCGAATCCGGGTTCGTCCGGATCGATTCGCTCATCCCTAATTAAAACTCTATTGGACAGTCATACATTGACCACCAGACACATCTATGCAAAGGTTTGGAAGTGTTTTTCTTCATTTTGAGCAACTAACAGACTGAAGAATAATTATATACCTGCAGTCCGTGAATTCCTGCAGGAAGGGTTTAAGAAAGGGTTTACAGCAATTACCTGCAAATTCTAGAACCCTTTGAAGGTTCTCCAACATGGGGCTTAACTGTCGTGTTTAAGGGGTTACTGGAACCTCCATTTGAGCCACTGAAAGAAGTACCAGAAAAGTGGTTGTGCTTAAAATTTTGATTTCTGTTGGCCAACACATCAGTCAGGTGGGTAAGTGAGCTGCAAGCTCCAACAATGAAGGGGCCTTACTGCACAATTCTTCGAGGTAAGGCCATATTAAGAGCTGGTCCTTTATTTTTGCCAAAGATTGCTACATGTCTCAGTAGGTCGCAAGACACAATAACAGGAACAAAACAAGATCTCTCACTATTATTTGTGAGAAGAGCGCTAATCATTTATTTAGAAAGAATAGCTTTTGATCATTTTCTGTGGTAAGAGAAGAGGCCTAGCTGCCTCTAAATCCACTATTGCCAGATGGATAAAACATAATTGTGCAGGCTTACTCATCCAGAGGAGTTACTCTTCCACAGGTTTCAGCACTTTCAACAAGAACTATGTCAGCTTTTTGGGCAGAGAGGGCAGGTGCCACTATAGAAGAGATATGTAGAGCAGCAATGTGGTCTTCACCCCACATCTTCCTCAAGCACTATTTACTTGCCAAATCCTTCCCATGGGTCGTCATGTAGGGTAAAAGGAGAAAATCCCTGTTAGACTTACCAGTAACCTTTTATTCTACAAATTCTTCATGACGACCCCTTACTTCCCTCCCATTGTCCTACCATTTACTTTATGTTACTTGCTTAAGACTGAGGTGAGAAGGAGTGTGCATGAGCGCGGACTGCGGATGATCGCTTAATTCTGCGCTCCGCAGGGTCCTGCTGCCCCGGCCCTCCCTAACCCACAGCAATCAGCGGTTTTGAGTCTGGGAGATTGGGACGGATCCCAGGACTCCCCCTACCTCTTCCTGGAGTGATTGGCGCCGGCCTCCGGAATGCGTAGGAGCGGCGCAGCATTCCAGGTCGCAGCCCCAGCGTTTCTCTCCCCAATGCTCCCTTTCGTTGCAGGAGCCCCTCCCTGCTGCTTCTCAGCCAGCGTAGCCTCAGCTGATTCACACAGCCTCTCCGTTCCAGTACAGGGGGGTACAGCAGTGAGTCCCTTCTGCCCTTAGACTCACTTGGGGGGAAGTGATTGCAGCCAGCCCCTTTGCTCTCTCCTCTTCAAGTGACAAGAGGGAGCCCACACAGGCTGTATCTCCCCAAGGTCTCACTTGCCAAATAAAGGTGGACCAGTCTTCCCAACACATCACTTTTGCTATATAACTCCTATTATTGCCAGCTCCTTTTTTTTCTTTACCCCTACGATATTGCTTACTAACTGGAGACTCCTACCAGGTTACATGGCCCTCTTAAAAGGGTAGGACACCTTTATATTTCCTGATGAGTTTGGGTCTTTCTTTGGTCTCTTAAAGTGCGGACTGCTCCGTCGGAATTGCATACTCATTCAAGTTATTTACATAGTCCTGCCCGCTACCCACCAGTGCACTCCTCCGACCCTAAACTGCCCCCTCCACCGGCTTATTACTTACACTGGCGGTCGGGTTTAACAACGCTGTCAAGCTTTGGCTGCATTATGGAGACCTCCACACCGCCCCAGAGCGACTCTCAACCCCCCGCGGATCTTCTTCCTGAGGACGATTCCTGGATGGATGATTCCCTGCATGGTTCTCCACCGAAGTCACAACCGCCACCACTAGACAGATAGGAAGCCATGTTTGAAAAAGCCCTAGAGAGGTGGGCCTTAAATATTTCATCTCAGATCACTGCTAGATTTCCGCTGAAATAAAAGAACTGGGCCAAAGTGTTGAC
Source organism: Gastrophryne carolinensis (assembly GCA_027917425.1). NCBI lineage: Eukaryota > Metazoa > Chordata > Amphibia > Anura > Microhylidae > Gastrophryne > Gastrophryne carolinensis. The sequence continues at coordinate 307,985,364 of CM051236.1, read as the reverse complement.
AACCTTGAACAGCAATCTGCAGCACAAGGCTCGAACCTCTCTTCCTTTGGGGTGGACCTGGAGGTCTTAAAGGAGGAAAGCCTTGCCCTCCATCACAAGCTCGAAGACATGGAGAATCGCTCACGTAGGGCCAACATCAGGATAAGAGGTATACCTGAAACAATTGCTGACCTGCAGTCTACTGTCACTGCCCTCTTTCAAGAGCTCTCCCTGGCTATCCCTATCGAAAGGCTGGAATTTGACAGAATCCATCGCGCCTTGCAGAAAAAGAGAGCGGATGGCCTCCCACGGGACGTGTTAGTGAAACTCCACTTTTACCGCACGAAGGAACAATTAATGCTGGCTGCTCGGGATCAAGGAACTCTCAAATTCCAGAACTTTGAGTATCAACTCTTTGCTGACCTATCTCCCCAAACCATCAACAGAAGGTGTGCCATGAAACCGTCTCTTGGAATTCTACAAGCAAATGGGATCAGATACAAGTGGGGATTTATCTTCAAAATTCTCTTCAATCATCAGGATCAGCGGTACGAGGCATCCACCCCACAAGACCTGGAACAAAAAAAGCATGTAGGGAGGCACTCTCAACTCATAAATTGATCAAAAAATGCATTTTTATTAATTACAAATTTAGAATCACTATATACAATACACTCAACATATTAAAATCCCTTTAAAAACATATAAATGGGACAATAACACACAGGACAAACCAACATGAAGGTGTGAAGGCGATGGGGAGAGTCTCACCACACTTATTGATATCAAATGCCTAGATATATGTGCTAAATCATTCAACAAAGTGTTCGAACAGTGCAACTAAACATGTGCAAATCCTATCTATGATCCGAATTCTATACATTTATAAAGTGCAAGTGCTACTAGTCAAACAATCAATTAAAAATTATTATTCCCAACCATAACAACTCATAAACATATCAATCTACTATATTCACCAATGAAAATATAATTACCTGTATATATTTAGGCATCCCAAAGGGGAACCACTGATATAGATCACAATACCAATCAAAAAATAATAACACAAAAAAAATCACCAGAAATAAAGCCAAGATATCATGAAAATAACATATGTGAAGTCTCCCCACCGCTTACCACACCAGGAGCCACGCGTTCCATGGGCACATTACTCACTTCATCAGGCACCCCACAAGACCTGGAGACCGCCCTGGCTTTGGCCGGCTTGAAGGCTCCAGCTGCCTCCATGGCTGCTCCCCCTCCCGCAAAAGAAGAGAGTCATGTCATTCTCACCAGAACAGAAGGACAGGCGTGGTCCACAAAGGAGCATCCAGTCAACGAGCAAAGCCGTGGGGTCACTTGTCCATAGGTTCGGTAAGCCAGATGGGGGGGAGGGATGATGTGCAAGAATTCCTGTGCATTAAACGAGGGTTCTTGCCCTTCACTCTCCCATCGTAGTGCTCGCATAGGTTGCACTTTTGCCGTTCCAGCTCTACAATGTTGGGACTATCATATTCTTTGTTTGTTCCCCCTCAGTATACAATTTTCATGACTCTCTTGCTGATTGAGCCCTGGCTGGTTCACCCTGAGTTGTTTGATATGCATTCCTGGTACCGAATTATAGATTGTTACTTGAATTTTTTGTTAACCGCTGCTCATTTGGAATGTTTTTTATTATGGTGGGCCGGGCTCCCAGGTTTCAAGCCCTGCGCACTCCACGCTTTCTTACTTGTCGGTGTTCCACCGGGTCAGGAAGCCTCTCTTCTGGCCCCCATTGTGGGTCAGTTTCTACGCTGGTTGGTCTAAGGAACCCCTTCGGAGGTCCTTCCAACCAGATAGTTTTCCCCACCGGCGTGGAGTACTTCTCTTCCCCCCTGGGAAATGTTTTTAGAAAGGTTTTGTATCTTGTTGTTATCTAGATTTAAAATGTTCTCTGTTACTGTCCCCCCCTTTTTTTTCTTTCCCCCCCTTTTCCCCTCCTTCCCCGGGTGTCAAGCCCCCTTATGCCAACAGATACTGTATGGTATATTGATGGCGGTTAAACTGGTTTCGCTGTACATTCAGGGTCTGAATGCCCCTCAGAAAAGAGTGAAGGCGTTCCGTCAGATGACATTATCTGCTTCCAAGAGACTCATTTCACTAAGAAGAATAATCCTAAATTTCTCAGCTCTGACTACCCTCTCTTCTCTATGGCATCGGCTGATACCAAGCAGAGAGGAGTCCTCATCGCTTTCAAGCGCTCTCTCTCTTTTTCTTTGGAGCAGACAATACGGGACCCCTTGGGTCATTTCCTAATTGTGACCGGTATGATACAAGACCAACCACTCACTATTGCCACATATTATGCCCCCAACCAGAATCAGAACACTTTTTTTGAGGAGTTCCTTAGCACTCTGGATCCCCATGTAAAGGGGCTCCTCATAGTGGCTGGCGATTCTAACCAAATCTTGCACCCTACTCTGGACAGACAAAAGGTGGGACAGCCCTTGGACTGCCCCAGGGAGAGCACTTCAGGAAAAGCGTTCCATTCGCTACTAAATCAATTCCACCTTGCCGACGCATGGAGAGAGGTACACCCCACTAAGAGGGACTTCACTCACTACTCCTGCCCACATAAGGTTTTCACGAGGATAGACCATATCTTCTTGCAGCCGCCCTCTTTGCCACACCTCTCCCACTTTTCTATAATCCCGATAGCATGGTCGGACCACAATCTCGTTGCTGTCGAGTTGATCTCTCTGACCCAAAGATCCCCACAGAAGTCTTGGAAGCTCTACGATCCCATGTTGTCTGGTGAGGCTCTTCTCGAACGCTTTTGCAAAGAGATTGAGTGTTTTTTTCTGCAAAACATGGGGTCGGTGAGCTCTGAGGCTCTGCTCTGGGAAGCCCACAAAGCTGTTATTCGTGGGCAATACATTTGTGAATCTGCTCAGCGCAAAGCCTTATATAAGGAAAAGCTTCAAAAACTGCTAGATGTATACCACTCAGCCTCCTCCGCCTTTAAAGATAGTCCGACTAAACGTAACAGAATCAGATTCAACCAAGCAGGCGATCAGCTCAACCTGTGCCTTGCAGGTGAGGCTGAATGTCAAATTAATTGGACTAGGTTTAGGTTAAGCCAGTGCGCATCAAGACTTTAGAGGGCACTTTATCTAGCAACCCATCAAGGGTGGTGTCAACCTTTGGTAAACATCTTGAGGACCTATATAAGTTTAAGACTACGCTAGATGAGCGCCTCGCAGAAAAGTTGCTAGGACAAATTTCCCTTCTTTCTCTGCCGCCTGAAGCTAAGACTTTCCTTGATAGGCCGGTTGAACTATCTGAGGTCCAGGAAGCCATTATCTCCTTAAAGATTGGGAAACAGCCTGGCCCAGATGGGTTCTCCGCCCTTTACTATAACAAATTCTCCCAGGTACTTTCTCCATGCCTACTTCGGATGTTTAACTCCCTCAGTAACGGCGACTCATGGAGTACAGAGGCGCTCACTGCGGCTGTCTGCATGATACCTAAACTCAATGTTGACACCACCCTCTGGGTTGACAGGCTATGCTACTAACCCTTGATATTCATAAAGCATTTGATACAGTAGCCTGGGACTACCTACAATTCATACTGAAAAAATGGGGGCTTGGTCCCTCCTTCACCACATGGATCGCCTCGCTATACTCCAAACCTGGGGCGTTCGTTAGATACTCTGGGTACTCATCCAAGTGGTTCACTCTGAGCAGAGGTACAAGACAAGGTTGCCCCCTCTCCCCCCTACTTTTTGCCCTCGTCATTGAACCTTTATCTAAATTAATCCAAGCTTACACCAACATAGCGGGTGTCACTATCGGGAGATATGATCACAAGATTTCGTTATTTGCCGAAGACATCTTGATGCTTTTATCTAACCCTGTCACATCCCTCCCAAATCTCTTTCAAACCTTAGACGACTTCTCCAAGATCTCAGGCCTTCAGATTAACACTTCAAAGTCCCAAGCCCTCAATGCCTCCCTCCCCGAGAGTACGCTCTCTGTACTTAAAGCCTCCGTTAACTTTACATGCCAAGAATGGTACATCAAATATCTGGGCGTTCACTTGATGGCAACATATGATTCCCTCTACGCCGCTAATTACCCTGCTATATTTAGGGACCTCCGCTCCCTGTTGTCCTCTTGGACCAAGCTGCACCTTTCGTGGCTTGGGAGAATAGCTGCTGTAAAAATGACGTGGCTTCCTAAAATTCTATACGTCTTTCAGGTTTTGCCGATACCAATCACGGGCGCATGCCTAAAGAGCCTTCAATCCACTTTAAATTCTTTCATTTGGGATCAGCAAAAGCCAAGAGTCAACCGTACGACATTGTACAGACCCAAACATCAGGGAGGCCTTGGAGTCCCTAATTTAGCTCGCTACTACTCTGCATGCCAAATAGCGCAATTAGCCGCCATACACGCTGGAGATGCTAGACCATTATGGGTAGACCATTATGGGTAGACATCAAGCAGGCCAGCTGTTCCCCAACAGCTATCTCCAAACTATTATGGCTGCCCCCATCAGCTTACAAAGACATTGATAACCCTGTCCTGAGACACTCTCACAGAATCTGGAAAACTAACAGTTCTAAAAGGCACCTCATATCCCCCTGTCCCCCCCCCCCCCCCCCTCCTATTGTTCTTGGGTAACCCTGAATTCCTCCCGGCCTATCTGGAACCTGACGCATTTAGCTGGTGGAAATCACAAAACTTAACAAGGATTAAAGATCTCGTCGCTCATAGGGAGATCATAACCTTCCCCGAGCTCCAATCCCTTAGAGGCATCCCGAACAGGGAATACCTCCGCTACCTACAAATAGTCCATTATATAGCTTCTAAGTCCAGAGCGGGAGCTGCCCCAAGTCATGGTCTACAGGAAGTTGTGTGAGGACGAGGAGTCACCCCTCCCATCCTACACGAACGATTGGGACGCTGATCTTGGTGTGAGTATATCGCCCAGTGAATGGAAAATAGCATGGTGGAACTCATTTTCATGGTTTCTGAACATAAGTGCCCAGGAGGTCAACACTAAATTCCTTCTCCGTTGGTATCTAGTTCCGGATAAGATCCCTAGATTTTTCCCCTTTTACCCACCGGAGTGTTTCAGAGAGTGCCGCCTACTGGGATCATACATTCATATATGGTGGGAATGTAGGGTTATTCGTCACTTTTGGGCCAAGGTTTATTACCTTTTAAGGAAAGAAACAGGGTTACACTTGACTCCTTCGCCTCAACTTGCCCTACTTATTATAAGCAGCTAAACTTATTATAGCACATTCATGGAAGAAAAAAACGATCCCCAGTGGGAGCTTGGTCCCCCGCTCTGGACTTAGAAGCTATATAATGGACTATTTGTAGGTAGCGGAGGTATTCCCTGTTCGGGATGCCTCTAAGGGATTGGAGCTCGGGGAAGGTTATGATCTCCCTATGAGCGACGAGATCTTTAATCCTTGTTAAGTTTTGTGATTTCCACCAGCTAAATGCGTCAGGTTCCAGATAGGCCGGGAGGAATTCAGGGTTACCCAAGAACAATAGGAGGGGGGGGGGGGACAGGGGGATATGAGGTGCCTTTTAGAAAAACAGACATTGTGCAATCACACACCAGAACCAAAGTGCTAGACTTTAGGAAGACAAACTTCAAGGAAATGGCGGAGTATGTGGAAAGAAAATTAGGTGAGTGGAACAGAGTAGCAGAAGTGAGTGCCCAGTGGTCACTATTAAAAATGGCCATCTTAAAGGCAACTAAGCAATATGTGAAACAAACTAGCAAGAATAAAAGGAAGAAGAAACCATTATGGTTTACTAGGGAAGTCAGCACTATCATAAAAGATAAGAAGTCTGCCTATAAGAAGTATAAAGTAAGTGGAAGTGTAGCTGACAGAGAGGCGTATAAAATTAAACAGAGGGAAGCAAAACTAATTATAAGGACTGCTAAAAGGCAAAAAGAGGAAGAAATGGCCAAATCTATGAAGAGGGGAGATAAAACCTTTTTCCGATATATTGGGGACCGAAAGAAGAAAAACAATGCAGTCTCAAAAATTAGAAATAGGGAAAATAATTATATTGACGGAGATAAGGCTGTGGCTGACCATCTGAATAGCTACTTTTGTTCAGTATTTTCAGATAGTAGCAGGCATGGTCATAGCACAACATCCAGCTGGGAGGGCACAGCTCCGGAGTTTCTGGAGGCTGATGTCTTAGCCGAGCTGGCACATCTAAAGGTAAGTAAGGCAATGGGTCCAGATGGAATCCACCCCAGAGTTCTAAGGGAACTTAGGTTTGTGATTGCAGCCCCTCTGACTGATTTACTTAACCATTCCCTTTCAACTGGTGAGGTTCCAGATGATTGGAGAATGGCCAATGTCGTACCAATCCATAAAAAGGGGAGTAGAGAAGAAGCCAGTAATTACAGGCCAGTTAGTTTAACATCTATAGTGGTCAAATTAATGGAAACACTCTTAAAAAAACAGATAAATTCCCATCTAAAAATTAATGACCTATTGGACCAAAAACAGCACGGCTTTACTGAGGGCAGATCATGTCAGACCAAGCTTATTGATTTCTTTGACAATGTCACTAAAGTGTTAGATGAAGGTGGTGCTGTGGATATCGCCTATCTGGATTTTAGCAAAGCCTTTGACACTGTACCACATAAGGAGCTCATAGATAAGTTATTGAAGGTAGGACTCAATCCCTGGATAGTTCAGTGGATTTCCAGTTGGCTGAGGGATCGGTATCAGAGCGTTGTTGTAAATGGCGTGCAATCTGAACAAAGGCGAGTTACAAGTGGTGTGCCGCAGGGCTCTGTCCTGGGCCCCATTCTTTTTAATATATTTGTAAGTGACATAGGAGAAGGCTTGGTAGGAAAAGTTTGTCTGTTTGCTGATGATACAAAGGTTAGTAATAGGGTGGATATTCCTGAAGGTGTCTGCAACATGGAAAATGATTTAGCTTTACTGGATAGATGGTCAAAACTGTGGAAACTAGAGTTTAATGTCTCTAAATGTAAAATCATGCACTTGGGTAGAAGGAATCCCTGCTCTGAGTACCGTATGGGCAGTACTGTGTTAGCCAGGACCTCAGAGGAGAGAGATTTAGGGGTACTGATTACTGATAGCTGCAAGATGAGTGGACAGTGTAGCCAGGCAGTGGGAAAAGCAAGCAGGATGCTCGGCTGCATAGCTCGAGGCATCACCAGTAGGAAGAGGGAGGTTGTGATGCCGCTGTATAGAGCCCTGGTAAGGCCACAGCTAGAATACTGTGTGCAGTTCTGGAGACCTTACCTGCAAAAAGACATTATTCAAATAGAACGTGTCCAAAGGCGGGCAACGAAAATGGTGGAAGGACTTAAACTTAAAACTTATCAGGAGAGACTTAAAGAACTTAATTTGTACAGTCTGGAGGAAAGAAGGGAGAGGGGGGACATGATTGAGACCTTTAAATATGTGAAAGGAGTGAATAAGATTCAGGAGGGAAGTGTTTTTAAGAAGAAACTTAACGATAGAACAAGGGGGCACAACCTGAAGCTAGTCGGGGGGAAGATCAGGAGCAATGTTAGAAAATATTATTTTACAGAAAGAGTAGTAGGTGCTTGGAACAAACTTCCAGCAGAGGTAGTTGAAACATCAACAGTCACTGAATTTAAACATGCCTGGGATAAGCACACATCTATCCTAAGATAAAGAGAACATACAGTATACACATAAGGGCAGACTAGATGGACCGTATGGTCTCCTTCTGCCGTCAACCTTCTATGTAATGTTCTTCGAGAAGATGGCAGCTTCGTTGCAAGGTGACCTCGCCCCCTTCCTCACCACCTGGGAAGGTTGGATTACACACTTCCAACCTAAAAACTTTGACCGTTCCCTCTTTGCTTCTCAGTGATGTGTTGCACACATCTCACGCCTGGTGGTCGCTGGACACCCAATCCCAAACCCTGCTCTTTCCCTTTCTTTGCCCCCTATCCTCTTCATTCTAGCCCCCCATTTCCAATCCTTCCGTTCTCCCTCCTTAGGCACGTGGTCTTTTGCCACGCGCACCTTATTTCCTGTTCTTGGAGCTACTGTCTTCAATGCGTCTATGTGTTGACACCCCTTTGGGTGTAATTATACGCTCCATAAACTGTAATGTATGTTGCAATGTGATGTACTTCTCCTATATTTTCAATAAAAGTATTGAAGAAAAAAAAAAGAGGTGAGAAGGAAGGGGTGGAGTTTTAACCTCTGTTCAGTTTGTGTTTCCTCCCAGGGGGTGCAGCCACTTTCTCTCCATGGGTCGTCATGAAGGATTTGTAGAAATGTCTAATAGGGACTTGTCCCTCATTCCAGCTCAAGCCTGCCCCTACCTATACTTCAGCTGTGCTGAAATGACGCTCTGACTTATTGATAGTTATTGCAAGTTAAACCAGACCAGCACCCTTACAAGAAACAGTGCACATATGCATCCCTCCCCAGGGCAATTCAGATTGCTGTACATAAACATTTACTTACTCTTTGTAGCTCCTTCTGTAGTCAATTTTACAAATATCCAAATGCCATGGAGTTGCAGGCTGCCTACAAAGAGGAAGTTTCCTGCTGCTGTGCTTTGTGGGGTTATGTCAGTTAAATTCAGATAGTAGCATGGCTGGGATGCTGGGAAAGGAAGCTCCAAAATGGTCGTGACCAGGAGAAAATCAGTGAGGCAGTGTTTCAGCATTGTGTGGGTGCAGGAGCAAATGTAAGTGCTGCGGTGTCATCTGGGCAGTAACTGATAACTACCAATACATATATGGTATCATTGTAATTGGGAGGAATGGGTCTTTTACAAGCAATCAGATTTTTTTGAAAACTTACATTTGTTATAAAAGAAGTATTTTTTCCCAAATATTTTACTCAAAATATTGGGAAAGTGCTGCAAAAAATACCAACATGACATTTCATGTTAAACCCTGCTGAAAAAACAATATATAATTTTATTGGAATTCCCTGCAAAAATCACAGTTAAACAAAATTCTTAAAAAATGCTTTAAATTCATTCATTATGGCTGGCATCAACCAGCAATATACAATATTCTGACTGGAGGAGAGCCACGCATGTGCAGTGGGATCACCGGACAGGTAAAAATACTAGGGAAGCAGGAAGGTTTTACATCCCTGCATGAGACAGTATAGTGGAACAAAACAGAACAAAAGCGAATGAAGATCCTGGGTTTATGGTCCACTTTAGATTCTAAACAACAACCTCAGCACTGCCAAAACACATAATATAGCAGATAATATAATATATACATCTATAGGGTTGCAATTATGTTAACCACTTGCATACTACTCAGTAAAAGCATTGGGCTAATTTACAAGCTGTCTGCATTTTTTCCATCAAATATTGAAAGTCAATGTCCATTCTTGTTCCGACCTCCCATTCTAGCCTCCCTCCCTTGAGGCTACCTGTCCTGGGAATCCAGCGTTATCACCAGCACGATGAGTGGCGGCCGCACAGAGCTGGGAATTCCGCTCTGTGCAACCCATCCAAGATGGTCGCACCCAGCTCTACTTTAACCCAGGTGAATGGTACTGCATACTGGGCTACCGGTAAAGTGGTTTATTTACCTGTGCACCCCTCATCTCTGCCCCACTGCCTGGGAGGTGCATGAGCATCAGAAATCAAATCTTTAGCTTTCGTTTCAATGGCGCAAACATATGCTGCAGTGCTGTACAGAGCTATGCTTCAATGGCAACATGTACTTCTATGCTTCACAAGAGCTGATACTCTATTCCAAATACAAAGATAAACTTGACTTGAATGACAACTACTAGATTAGTGGAGTCACTCTGTTTACAGAGCCAAAGACATTTAACTGTTCATATACTGGGCCACGAGGAAAGTCTGGCAGCAGCTCTATAGAGGCACTCTGAACACACACTTCAGAAAGAAGAAATAGACACAGTCAGCGGGGTTGGGTGAGTGGTGGCAGGTCTCTCAGGAGGGTGGTGAGCCCCTTATAGCTGCAATCCATTGAGACCCCGGTGCAGGTGCACACGGCAGGGCAGGGTAATCTGTGTCAGGGTAACAGACAGAGAAGAGGTGGCAGTGGCAGCAGTAGAAAGTTCCGTAAGGATTCTGCACAAAGCGAATGAGATTTTACAGCAAAATGGCTGGACAGGCACACACACACAGCTGAGGATGCCGCTCTGGGCAACCCATTCAAGATGGCCGCACCCAGCTCTGGATTCGCCTGTCGAACGGCACTGCATACTGAGCTACAGTTAAAGTGGCTTATTTACCTGTGCACCCCTCATCTCCGCCCCAAAACCTGCTACACCCATCTCTGCCCCACTGCCTGCAGCACCATTATCTCTGACCCACACCTGCTGGAAGCCATCCCTGCCCCTCACCCACTGCAGCCTTCTCAGTGCCACTGCCTGCTGCACCCTTATCTCCCTGGTTTGGGATCCCCCTCTGGGGTGTGGTGTTTTGCAGAGGAGGTGGGTGGCAGCCCCCTCCCCTCTCTTCGGCTTTCCTCCATTAGGATGGCAGATGGGAGCAGCAGTGGGAGGAGCCACCTTATAAGAGATAAATGAGTGGCGTCTGAAACAGGTAGATAGTAGGAAACTAAGAAAGATGATACTGTGACTTTGCCTTTGGAAGTTATTGCTTTATACTAGGATAGCTTGTGTGAATCTACAGACTGGATATGTGATATGTGCTATGAGCTGCATTGTGATGAAAGTTCAATAAAAAGGAGCTAAACTGGTTAAGACAAAGCTTGTTGTGTGTCTGTTTATCAGCTGACCATGACATACAACTGTTGGATTACAAGGGCTGTGACTGTGACATACACCCTTTGGATTACAAAGGCTGTGTCCGTGACATATTACATGTACCGTGGTGTCTATCTCTGGATTACAGTTGCTGTGAATGTGCTCAGTGGATTACAATTAGGGGTGACCCTGTGTGTCAATAGAGTGCCCTATAACATCTGCTCAGGTACTCCCCTAGAACTACCGTTACAAGTTTTGGTGTCCCACAACCAGGATTATGATGATGGATAGCAGAGTACCCCAAGAGTCAGTGGATAGCAACGTCCCTCCTGTAGTACAGCCGATGGTCCTGGCAACCCCACCAGCTATGCCGGCTGAACCGGGACAGATACCACCGGCCCCACCAGCAATTCCACCTACCCGGTTGGCGTTGAGGCCAGTACACCTGGGCCTCACCACTACCCAAGTTCAATGGAGACAACATGACATTGTGTGACTGGGCTGAGAGGATGTGGGGAGTGTCAAGGACTTATCAGCTGGATGACATAGTACAGATGACCTGGGGGAATACTACCGGTGTCTCACCCCACCAGAGGCCAGTGTTGCTGGCCATCAGGCAGTTTTGTCAGTCTATCCAGGTGAATGGTGATGTGGATGCTAAGATGGGGTCACCTGGAGGTCAGAAAGACTCAAGTGTTGTCTGGCCTCAGCATCTATAATCGCACTGTCCGATTTCAGCATCCATTTCGGCTGTACACTGATGCCAGCATGACCGGCTTGAGAGCTATTCTCACCCAGGAGCTGAAAGGCAAAGAGTGTTACAGAGTGTGAGTGCTGGGTGCAGCGGAGTCATAATCCAGATAGACATTACGTACCAGGAATACGTACCATAGAGCAACTGATTGCACAGGAAATACAACACATCAAACAAATGCAAAGAAACTACAGTTAAGCATTGGTCACTTGTAATAGCTGTAAATTGCAGTAACTCTAACAAAAGTCACTCCAGCATAGACTAAGCTAGAAGTCTGTTGTATCTCCAACAAAAAGACGGTAATCTCCTTTGCCAGCCAGACTCTCTGGTAGACTGAGCACGATTCTGCCTCTTATAGATCTTTCAAGCTAGAACTGTTGGCTTTGGTGTGGGCTGTGACTGACCAGTTCAAAGATTGCCTAACTGGAGACAAATTAATGGTCATTATGGACCACAACCCTTTGAACTACTACCAGACAGCGAAGTTGGTGGGCTTTGAAGGCGAAAGGTGCAGAACATCCCAGTGAGTATGCTTAAAGTGACAGAGGAAGAGCCAGCCTGGGAGGAGGAGCAGGGAGGGGATCCTGTAGTGGTCCGGCTCCGGTCAACTGTGCAGGCTGGGCAGCACTAGCTTACAGCTAGTTTCTGTATGTAATCTGCACCTATATTGCTGGGTTAAGGCAGTTTACATTTTTGACAGTAAATGGCACTGTTATACCTATGTGTAGTCTCTGCTGTACATACTTTGTACATACTTTGCTGTTGTGTTTCCTGTACACAGAGGTGATCTCTATGACTTATTTTTTCTGTCTATGTTATCCGTCATGTAAGATGACCTGTGTTACTGCACTCAAGTTGCAGTAAAACCAGTTCCTGTTACACCACAAATGCAACAGGTTATGAGTCCAGAGACCAAATAAATCCTAGTGATCAGACACGGCCCAGGCAGAGCAAAGCCCTGAACAGGAGACAGCGCGGCCGAGATTGACCTAAAAAGCTTCTACAGAGACATCTTCTGTATTCAAGTAATTCTGTTCTTATATAAAGGATGGATAGTGGCCAATCTGAACTATGACAATTATCTGCTATGGAATTTTAAAGTGGAAATGCTATTATCCAGAGATGATAGGCTCGATTCAAAGAAACATTCGTCCGGACTTCCGTAGCTGTCTGTGAAAGTTTTGGTGGGTGTTTGTCATTTTTTTGCTTTTTTTCGTACATTTTTCACTCGCACGAACGTTCGGGAGAATGTGTATATGCGCTTTCGATAAACGGAAGCAATTCGGAACATTTCCAAACAAAATTGGAAAATTTCCGTTCCTTCAGAAAACTTCCGTTGCTGGGATGGTTTCCGTCTGATTCAGAGAGCTGTTTTCCGACGGCTCAACACCCTATAAATCCGTTTAATTGTAAAACCACTTCCGACACCTCTGAGGACTCGGATTGCTATTGTTGAACATGTTTTGCGGCTATGTGGAGGAGTCTGCGCGCCATTAGCACCAAGGCATTGCATGTATCAGCATGGCCGAGGCCATAAATTGTATAGCAATGCACCTGAATCAATACATTTCATGTATGTCTTATAGATGCATTTTAATGCTGTCCTAAATTAGTCCTTAGCATGTAAACATTTATTTTTCCACACATCCATATAATTGCTATATTTTTTTAGACTTATGTCCTTTGTGAATTATATTTGGATTGTTGAACTTGAATCTTAATGTGTTGTAGGAGTTAGTGTTTTAGTTGGTTACCTTTGCTTTGTGTAATTATTTTATATTTGGTTGCAGGAACCGCAAGATGTGCCACTCGCCCTTGCTCCTGATGCCCGTTCTTTGCCTGCAGAATGCGGGCCAGGGGTTCTCTAATCGGGCACTATGCAAAACCCGGCCTGTGGTGGCGAGGGCCCTCTGGCTTATGAAGTCCAGATTTAGGTGTTTGGACCATATGTGGGGGGGCACTGCAGTATGACCCCAACAAGGTTATACCAAAATTTTAATTTACAGGGACCACACGTGCCAGAGTGGCACAACTGAGTGTCAGGGTCCTTCAGTTGGTGGGCGAGATGCAGGAGCTGCGCAACTCGTTGGGGACCACAGATGAAGAATAATGTTCAGTGGCCTGCCATTGCTATGTATTTCATTTTTTATAGTTGTAAAAAGTTGAAATTTAACACATTTTAAAAAAATGCATATTTGATGCTGGTAATTATTTAAAAAAGTTACATTGTCATTTCATTAACAAACTACATTAACACAAAACTAATGGGCACAGAAATATTTAAAGATGAATATTCACATGACCGAGAAGTGATTTGGGTGAGCTTTAAGGGTCCAAAAGGGAAGATGGAGGATAGTGATAATTGGTTTGGGTGTGCTTTAAGGGTCCAAAAGGGAAGATGGAGGATAGTGATAAGTGGTTTGGGTGTGCTTTAAGGGTCCAAAAGGGAAGATGGAGGATGGAGTGCTAAGTGGTTTAGCTAAACATTGTAGTAGAAGTGAGGGTGGCAAATATGTAGGCGAGCACTTTAATGAGTTAAGTTTGTAGTGTGCAGGCGCAAGATCGTAAGGATTCCGTCTGGACGATTATTTTTGGTAAAATGGAAACAGAATCTATCGGGAAACGTAAAGGATTCGTTGGAGGATACGATGGGAAAAGGGCAAAAACGAAAGCCTACGTTGTAACGTGGAAATGAAACGGAAAAGTCTGGATGGAAAATGACATCCACGTAATTCGTAATCTGCCGTACGAACGGACGGAAACTTTACACAAGGTTTTCAATGCATGCATAGAATCGCTCGAACGCTCATACGAGAGCGGGAACATTTGAAAAAAATACGACATCTGCACCGTTTTGAAAGTTTTTTTGTGTCTCTCTGAATCGAGCCTGATGTGTGGGAGGTTATTAATACAGAGAGACCAAAGGACAATAATCAGGACTGGGACAGGAAAAACAGACAGACACAGGCCACCATAAAATTTCTAGTAGAAGACGATCATCTTATTCACATAGCCAATGAGAATACAGTGAAAGGCATGTGGGATGTACTGAAAGGACTGCATGAGAGATCCAGTTAAAACAGCAAGTTGTTTCTGTTGAGGAAACTTTAAAAAATGATGCTTAGCAGAAAACATGAAATGCAGGAGCATATAAATGTCATGCTGGAAGTGATCGCACAACTCAGATCAGCCAGTGAGAATATCACACTGCAGACATGTTGTTGTGCAGCTTACCTGATACATACACTGCACTGATCAATGCACTGGAGACAAGGTCTGAGACAGATCTGACACAAGCATTTGTAAAAACCATGCTCATAGATGAGTATCAGTGAAGAAAGGAGCTTGCACATGGCTGCAGAACAGCTCTTAAAGCTACAGACACAAGGTTACACATGAAGGAAACCAGGGTGTGCTTTAGATGCCACAAACAGGGACACGTAAATAGAGACTGCTTTAAAATGGAAAGCAGAGCAAATGAGACAGCATCCCTCCTATACTAAACAGAAGGGAACTGGAATGCCAAATTTAAAGTTACAGGCAACCATACATTTCAAGATTTCAAGGTTGGTGCATTGACTCAGGAGCAACTAGTCACATAAGAAGTGGTAGAAGCTTTTTCACAGAGCTTGATCTAGAACAACAAAGAGACTATTAACCTTGCAGATGAAAGTAAAATATATGCAGAGGGATATGGGCATGGAACCCTTGTATGCCTCAATTATATGGCACATGATTTAGCTATATCAATGAAAATGGTGATTTATGTTCCTTATCTAGAAGGAGTGTTTTGTGAAGACTTATCTGTAAAGCACTTGACAGCCAAAGGACTCACTGTAAAATTCCTAGGTGACAAGTGTTCTATCCTGGATGGCAAGCATACAATAGCAAGTGCCAAGCTGGATGATCATCTGTATCACCTCAACACAGTGAAGGAAAATACCATTTTGTGAATACTCACCTGTAAAATGGGTATTATAAGTATGTCACACACCCCGCTTCAGATAGTCATTACACTTGGGTTATACCGACCTGTAGAGGGCGATCTTGCAGAGATGTCATGAAAAAAAGTGAGCCCCTCCCGGTCCATAAATACCTGGTACCTCCCACTCATTCCCCAGTATTAAGACAGCAGTAAAGGGACCAGGAAGAGCCAAATTAACCAGTAACAGTAAGAAAGGTTCACCATATAAAGGATCCAAAATACCAAAGGGCGGGGTGAAGCAGGGTGTGTGACATACTTATAATACCCATTTTACAGGTGAGTATTCACAAAATGGTATTATTCTAAGTATGTCACACACCCCGCTTCAGATAGTCATTACACTTGGGACATCCAATAGCAGTGTCCATAAAGGGCGGGGATCCAAAACAAGGCAATAATGCACACACTTAAACCACTGCAGCTTGCAGAACTTTGAGGCCGCACATACGTAACCCCCTGGAAAAAGGTCTTAACCAGAGGATGAGGAGCAAAAGACTTTTGAAAGAAGACCGCCAGGGCAGAAACATGCCCTTTCAGCGTACTAAGCTGCAAACCCAGGTCCAGACCATGTTGCAGAAATTCCAAAACCCTAGGACCTCACACCAATCAATATAAGACCTCCAAACCCTATAGTAGATGGCAGAGGAAGACTTCTTTCTAGCCCTAACCAGAGTCTGAATGACAGCATCAGAAAGACCTTCCTCCTTCAAGATGGAGGTTAAGCAGCCACGCCGTCAAAGCCAGCGTTGGTAAATTGGGGTAGAGCAGAGGACCCTGAGTGAGCAGATCCGGCAGAAGGGGCAGATCTAAATGATCAGCTGCCAACCTTACCACGTCTGCAAACCAAACCTGTCTTGGCCATCTTGGAGCCACCAGGATTGCTGACGCGCCCTCTAGGGCCAGCTTGCACACCACTATGCCCACCATGGGAAACGGAGGGAACAGGTACAGAAACCCCAGATCCCTCCAGTTCAGAGACATGGCATCCGCTGCCAGAGCCAGCGGATCCCGCAAGAGAGACACAAATTTCGGAAGCTTGTGATTGTGACGAGAGGCAAAGAGGTCCACCTCCGGAGTCCCCCACCGGTGGCAAAGCGACCGAAACACCTTGGGGCTGAGCGACCATTCCCCTCGGCGAGATGAGCACCTGCTTAGGGAGTCCGCCTCCGTGTTCTCCACTCCCGGAATGTACACCGCTGAGATGCATGGGACATCGCTCTCTGCCCAAGCCAGGATCAAAGACACTTCCCTGAGGGCACACCTGCTGCGAGTCCCTCCCTGGTGATCGATGTAGGCGACCGCCGTCCGATTGTCCGACCGAACTTGAACCGGTAAGCCCTGTAACTGAGGAGTCAAGTGAGCCAGAACCAACCTGATGGCTCTCAGCTCCAGAACATTGATGGGATCGTGAGCCTCCTGAGGCCCCCACAGTCCCTGAAACTGAAGATCCTTCCAAAATCCCCCCCAACCTGACCTGGCATCCGTGGTTACCGTCTCCCAACGAGGGGTCAGGAAGGATCTGCCTCTCATCAGATTGCTCGGTTCCAGCCACCACCAAAGGGAATGCCGAACCCGGGGGGACACCAGAAAAGACTGATCCAATGACAGCGGGGACCCGTCCTAGGCTGCCCAGAGATGGAGCTGGAGCATCCTTGTGTGAAACTGGGCAAAGGGAACCGCCTCGAACGAAGCCACCATCAATCCCACCAGTCGCATCCCCAGCCGGATGGACGGGCGAGGGATGGATAGGAGAAGCTGAGTCAATTCCTGAATCAAAAGAACCTTGGGCCGGGGGAGGAACACCCTGGACTGAGAAGTATCCAGAGACATTCCCAGGAACGCCACCACCCTGGACGGAGAGAGGCAGGACTTGGGATAGTTGATCACCCAGCCGAATCTCTCCAGGGTGGCTACCACAGTCCTGGTATCTAGCTCCACCTGGCTGAGAGAGGATGCCATAATAAGAAGATCGTCCAGATAAGGCACAATGCAGATTCCCTGTGTTCTGAGGAAGGCCATCACCCCCGCTAGCACCTTGGTGAAAACCCTTGGAGCCGAGGTAAGGCCAAACAGAAGGGACACAAACTGAAAATGCCGATCTTCCACCACGAACCTGAGAAATCTCTGATGCGCCGGGAAGATTGGAACATGCAGATAAGCATCCTTGATGTCTATGGACGTCATGAAGTCCTCCTGCCGCAGTGAATTTATGGCAGAGCGCAGAGTTTCCATGCGGAACTTCCTGGGACATATAAACCTGTTGAGAAACTTCAGATCCAGGATGGGACGAACGGAGCCATCCTTCTTGGGCACCGTAAACAGATTGGAATAGTATCCCAGGCCCCGGTCCGAGGAAGGCACTGGGCAGATGACAACCATGTCCAGGAGATCTTTTACTGCCACCCGGAGCCCCTGCGCGGCCAGAGGATCCAAGGGCACGCGAGACCTGAAGAATCTGGGAGGAGGCCGGATCTCGAACTCCAGTTTGTAACCGGAAGACACCACTTCCCGAATCCATCTGTCCGAGACCTCCTGGTCCCAGACCTGGGAGAAGTGTCGCAGCCGTCCCCCCACCTGCGAGGGTGAGGGTGCCCCCTCATTGCTGAGCCGGCTTAGCAGCTGCTTTGGGCTTGGAGCCCCAGCTGTGACCTGGACGGGCACGTCCTCTTCCCCTGTTCCAGGAATCACCTCTGGAGGGGAAGACAGCCGATCCTCGTCCAGCTCTGGCCCCACGAAAGGAAGGGGTAAACGAAGCCGCCCCCCGAAAGGGACGACGTTGCTTCTTCCGCCGAGGTAACCTACCTCCTTTTGCGACCGAATCCAAATTTTCTCCAAAGAGCCGCAAGCCCAGAAAGGGAAGAGCCGTAAGAGACTTTTTGGACACAAAATCAGCCGCCCACTGGCGCAACCAAACCGACCGCCGAATAGCCACCAGCAAGGTCGAAGTTCTACTACACATCACCATGGTGTCATCCAGGGCAGCTAGCACAAATGACAAAGACAATTTGCACCGCTTAGGGGCGGTGAACTCATCACTAGCCGGGTCAAGCCTGGAGGTAGACAACAGGTCCCTGACAACCGACCTAGAAGCCACTATTAAAAGCGCTGAAGCACAAACAGGCTGCAAGGCCGACCCGACACTGGCAAAACCGTGACAAGCCATCTGGTCAATGTGTTTGTCCTCACTGTCCTTGAAAGTAGAACAGTCAGGAGAATGCAAGACAGAGGTGCTAGACAACCCCAAAACAGGGGCGTCCACCAACGAAGGGGACGACCAGCGCTTCACCGCATCCACCGGAAAGGGATATTTCTTATCCCAACCTGGAGGGACACCCGGAAGCTGAGTAGGCCTCTCCCATTCCTTAAGAATAATGCAGTCGAAATGCCTTTGATTAAGTAATTCTAAGCGTGGCTTAGCCTCCTCAAAGAACTCCCCCTTCTGCGGAAGAGTCACTTCAGGAGAAGAGATTGCCAGAACCTCAAACATATGAGCCAGGACTGTAGGGGTCCCCAAAGAATCCCCCTGACCCCGCTCGGCATCAGCGGCAACAAACTGCTGATCGTCAGAATCATCCGACTCCCCAAAAAGCTCCCCTTCCTCTAGCAGGGGGTAATCAGACCAGTCCAGTGAATCAAACTCCTCAAAATCAGAAGCCTGCGTGGCTGGGGACAAGTGCTTTCTCTTAGCCGGGACCTTTCTGGCCACAGCGCTAGAAAATAATTTTTCAAGATTGGACAATCTGGCACACACCTCAGATTGCGACTCCCAACTTGTGACAACATCACACGGGGTACGGGTCAGGCGGGGAGGGGTAGGGGAAGGGACCGGCGGTGCAGAACCAGACGCCCGGGATCCGGACTGCCGCGTAATAGTCTGCTGCGCACATGTAATGCAAAGGAAAACATCACCCCCTGTAAGGGATGCCCCACACCCCCAAATACTGCCGGGGTTGCCCCGAGGGGAGCCCGAGCCCGGTATCCTGGGAAGCTTCCATATGGTGATTTTATTGGTAGTCGCAATACCCCAGGGAATTACGCAATATAAGCGACCCGGGATGCCTTTTCTGTGTCCCGAGTGGGAGGATTTATGGGCAGTTCTAAAATTAAACCAGGGACCCTAGGACCGGGAGGACCCTTTAGGATCCGACAAGGGTCCACCTGGAAGACAGAATACAGGGCTATTCAGCACCTCAATCATGCCCAAGCACACAAAATGCAGACATACAGATAAGCCATAACATAAGAAATATATATATATATATATATATATATATATATATAGGCATGTCATGAAAGTAATGAGGCCCCAAGGGCCACTCACGGAGGAAGATGGCGTCCGTCCTGCCAGAGGCGAGAGACACGAGAAGCAGAGGGAGAAGAAGGGCGCAGTTCGCGCGACGCGCCTGGCCCCGCCCCCTGACAACAACGCCGCTCCTGGCCAGTGGCCGGGCTCCGCAGCGGCGCCAGGAGCACGGGGGGTGGGCCGTAGGTGATCGCGCCGAGCGCCCGACCCCGTTCCCCTACCGACCGCACCTGAGGGGAAGAAGCTCCCCTGCCGAAGCTGCCACAACGGCCGGCGCCGCGGCACAGCCAGCACCGGCTGAGTAATTAAACATGCACTCAAGTGAAACACACACACACAACGAAAATACAGCTGTGACAACCACACAATAAAGACAAATGCACTTAGGGAGAAAAGGCCCCCCCTTCTAAGGAGCAAGGGCAATCCGGGAGAGGGGGAATCCACTTTGGAAGGTGGAAGGGCAAGGGACGGGGCATCCCGAACCGGGATCACCAACCTGGCAAAACCACCTACCCCTTAGTATGGGGTCTTACGGTGGAGCGCAGCTCCTTAGCACCATTAGGTGCCGTCTATCCTTGCCCGGACCAGCAGCCTAGGCTGGGAGGCAAGGTGACATACTAAGAAAGGGGTCCAGGCAGAAATAGACTAACACGCGGGCTGGGAGTTACCCCGGCTACCTGCAAGGAGGAGACTTTTGACTTGCTCGCCGTCTGCAGAGATGAAAGACTGGGGAATGAGTGAGAGGTACCAGGTATTTATGGACCGGGAGGGGCTCACTTTTTTTCATGACATCTCTGCAAGATCGCCCTCTACAGGTCAGTATAACCCAAGTGTAATGACTATCTGAAGCGGGGTGTGTGACATACTTAGAATAAGGTCAAACTATACACCCATAAACACAATGATTGTATACACATGTGGCACAGGCATTTAGAACATCAAGACGGTCCCATACACACCAGAGCACAATGGGGTAGCAGAAAGCAAGAACCGAACATTGACTGACATAATCAGATGTATGCTGACAGATTATGGACTACCACAAAAATACTGAGGTGAGGCAGCAATAACAGCCACTTGTTTGCAGAACTCTTTCTAGAATAGTGGAGAACTGTGGCACAATGAGAAGGCAAGTGTGAAACACCTAAGAATTTTTGGATGCAAAGCGTTCATCTATATTCCAGCTAGATTCCTGCTGATTTGTTGTTCATGGTATTGTGAGAAGGCCTGCCAATTTTGTCACAAATTTTGAACAAATTAATTGATGGGGTGACATGATGACTAAGCTTGTGACCCCAATTCAAAGCACAACATGATTTCTAAACAACACAAATAATGCAGATGACAATAGTTCTATTCTTGTAAGGCTTCAAATTGCAAACACATGATTAAAATCATTAAAAGGAAATTCCCGGCAATGACAATAATAAGGAAGCACGTGGGGGGTTTCCCTTTCTTTCAATTACATTCCTTTACGACCATGCACAAATCTGGTGACTTGGCCCCCTTTTCCCTTAGAGCTGCCAGCTTGAGCGAGCCCAGCAAGCCACAGAGGTCACATTTACCAGGCTCAGACAGGGGTGGCCGTGCAATGGCATTAGAATAATGGTTATGGAAAAATGAAAGGTAATGGGTATGTGAACTTTGGAGACCTGCTACAACATCTACAGTGCAATGCAGTAAATGCTGCCTTTTTATTGGCATTGCCTAGACTGACCATTAAAAACAAAAAGTTAATCAGTTGGCAGTTACAATTATGTATCCAAATAATGATAAAAATGCTAATAATAAAAATAATTACTGTACTTGATCCAACCAAATACTTATATTTTATTAATCAGCAAAAAAACAATTACATTTTAAAGGAAGCAATATTTCCTAATGCATGTTCATTATTATTTATTTGAGTTGCTGGAAATAAGCATACCTGTGCTAGGCCTTGGATTTGCTGTAGTGATATCCATCAACATAAAATCCAGAGCGGCTTGTGCTAAATAGTACAGAGCATTGTTAATAGTTTTGTTTTAGATAACAATACATATCAGTAATACAGGTTCTATTAAATATTATATTAAATGTAGGGCTGTGTAGTCGGAAGCCAAAGTCCCAATTCCTCTTATTTTATTAGGTTCTGACCCTGACTACGGCTTTAACTCATAAATGGTCAATAATTTGTGCTAACAAATGATTTATAGTAAAATGGTAACATCTGAATTTTTCTATCCATTATATAAGTATCAGGCTAATTAGAACATTAAGCATATTTATTGGAATACAAATTCTAATAACTTAAAGTTCCTGTCCAAGCATTTAAATAAAAAAAGTTGATGAGGAGAATGGGTAATTCCATCCTCTATAGTCGGGCAGACATGGGGCCAACAAGCAACTTGACCTAATGTCCCCTAACACGCCTACTCCATTCACTGCAATGAAGGATGCATGCCAAGGTGAGATTTGCCATGCTTGCATTGAGTTCCATTAAGTTTCATTGTAGATGCTGCCATCTAGAGACAGTACCAAACTGCAGCCTTATTTTGGCCATTAGTCTGTATACTCAGTCTATGTATCAGATTGCTAGTCTTATTGGCTTTAGCTAGAATCAAGACCTCTGGCATGATTCCCCATTGTCCCTTGTGCTGAAAGCCTGCCCTTCTCACCAGCAGCAACCTTATCTGCAGAAGCAGACCATGTGTCCTCAGGCTATATATGGCTAACATCCTATCAGCCCTTCACACAGCACAGCTGGTAATTCCAGTGCCACTTTATTTCATCTCTCACTGTTTAGTGTATTAGTTGCTGCACATAGGTGTGTAGAACACTATTTTATGCTGGAATTTGTACCCCATACTGCATTAATTCACCTAGTGTGTTTCCCACCCCCCACTGTTGTTCATTATTACTGTATTTGCAGCTTCACTGTATAGAATACAATAAGATCATAGATGTAGCATATGAACACAAAATATAGAAAAACACACATGGGACTTCCTTAAGGTACAACACCCAATCACCCAAACCTTCTATGCTCTGCCTAAAATACATAAATCAAGAACCAATCCCTCGGGACGCCCCATAGTGGCAGGTATAGGTTCCCTGACGAGTAGGGCAAGTGAGTACATAGACTCATTCTTAAGACCATTTGTAGATTCATTGGCATCTTATGTTAGAGATACACCCCACCTCCTCCAAATCCTAGAAGACATGACTGTTCCCCAAGATTCACTACTAGTTACACGGGATGTAGAAGCATTATATTCAAGCATCCCACATTCACTAGGACTCAGTGCGATCAAACACTATTTGGACCAGCTTGATATCCAGGAACACGACCACAATCACTTTATCCTGGACTTGCTACATTTTATACTCACACAAAATACATTTCTGTTTAACAACCAACTCTACAATCAGACACAAGGAACTGCTATGGGCACGATCTGTGCACCATCTTTCGCAAACCTCTACCTAGGTCATTGGGAGGAAGAACTATGGGGGGAAGAGAAACTTCAAGAACATACAAGACATATCATCACATGGCATCGTTACATAGATGACGTCCTGATCATTTGGGGAGGGAATACAAACCAACTGGAAGCATTTGTAGCATCCATAAATGACAACAGATACAATCTGAAATTCACATTAGAATTTGATACTAATGAAGTAAACTTCTTAGATTTGAAAATAAAGAAAGATGAGACAGAGATAATCTCCACTAATTTTTACCGCAAACCATCAGCAGCAAACAATATTTTAAGAGCCACCAGTGCACATCCCACAACCCTAAAAAATAGTATCCCCTACGGGGAATACCTTAGGGCAAAACGAAACTGTACAAATCAAGAGGATTTTAAGACAGCAGCAGAGGTCATTAGAAGGAGACTGAAGGAGAGGGGTTACTCAAACAAAATCCTAAAGTGAGCATACCAAAGAGCACAAGCGAAAAACAGAACGGAAATATTACACACGACTCGCAAAAAACAACAACTTAGGAAATTTACCCCCTTTATACTCACTTACAATACACAACATCAACACATTAGACGAATACTGAACAATCACTGGTACATCCTCCAAAGGGACCCACAAATAGGCAGGCATATATCAGATGTCCCACAACTAACGTTCCGTAGAACAAAATCAATTAAGGATGAACTGGTAAGGAGTCACTTCCTCAAGGAAATAAGGAACACTTGTTGCAAAACCATAGGCACATATAAATGCCAAAACTGTTCAACATGTAGGTATATCAAAGAAGGACAAACTATAAAGCTACCGAATGGGCAGATAATCAACCAAAGGCATTTTGCAAACTGCAATACCACATATGTGGTATACATCCTTATGTGCATGTGCCCGAATTTCTATCTGGGCAAGACAAATAGAAAATTAAGACTTAGAATGCATGAGCACATTAGAGACATCAGAACCAGAAACATCCTTACCCCGGTTGGCAAACACTGGGCTTTCAAACATGAAGGCTCCCCTATAGGGGCAACTTTTCAGGTACTAGATAGAATTCATTTGCATCCCAGAGGAGGTGACATAAAGAAATTAACACTACAAAAAGAAACTAAATGGATTGTCTCACTGAAAGCTCTTACCCCCCAGGCATTAATGACTAAAATTAATTCAAAATCATTATGACAAACAGATGTAGGTAGACATTAAAAACACCTAGACACATTAAGGACACCGCACTACATAATGACAGACAAACAGTGCTTTCTAATATTATTGCAAACCCTATATAGGAAAATAATTGTAAAGGCAGCGCTTGATTTTCAAGCCGTCCATATTTGGCAAATTCCATAATTCTAAATATGGAATAATAGATTATTTCTAGTTACACACATTAGGGCTACGGTAAGATGGCGCCCACCATCTCTGCAGAGCGGCCGAGGGCCGCCCAGCCCACAATGACGCATATCGCGTCACCTTGAAGAGACTGCCTCTCAGGCAGTAGGACGCCGGGGAGACGGGCTTGCCCCGCCCCTATGACGTCCCTGGGCGGCCCCCGGAACGCTGAGACCACCTCGCCTCCACATATACAGCGCGCCACGCCAGACACGACTGGCGCGCTGTAAGGAGGCAGACACACGCCGGTCTCGACGCCTGTCACAGACAGGATCCGCGTGCGGAGGGTAAGTCACCATCTTGGCCACAACCTCAGTAGAACTAATCCAGGCTACCCATAGAAACTAATATATTGTTCTCCCTTTACTTTACCCTACAGCCTGTAAAGGACCATAGCATATCTGTATTGGTCAGCCCTAATAGGCTAACAAAATGGACATACAGGTACACATTTTACAAACTTGAACCTAAACTAGTATATAGTATTTACTTAGGTCAGACTTAATGAGCCTATACAAATTGCAGGCTCAGTAGAAAGAATAGAGGATGGCCTGAAGCAAGCGCTTCCTCACTAGTACAGCAAAATAAGAGGTATGTTATGATGTAATTGTATATATTAACCTGAAGACTTAATAGTGGAAAATAATTAAGTTGTTTGTATACCTTGTTATGTGTAACTAGATCACCCAGAGTGCACTGAAGAAGCTCATAGAGAGTGAAACGTCTGCACGCAAAGATTACTTGCTACAACTGAGTGTACATTAACCCACAAGCTTGCTACAAACTGTATCTAAATGGGACAAAGCCCCATATATATGGGCAGGTCCCAATTGAACAGAGAAAAATACATCAATACTATTACCTCTGTAAATACACAGAAAATGAGTAAAATATGTTGAAAAATATGTATAAACTGTAAATAACAGAGAAATACTATTAAGAAATATTCCTATCAAGAAAACAGAATAAATGTTTAACTTTTTAAGTATAAAGTGTTTACCTTGTTTACATTGAAATAACTAAAGGGGAATAACTCCCCGTTCCCCAATTAAGCCCTCCACACCAAGGAGTCACCTATAGTGAGCCCCTTTCCCCCAAAAAAGACTTAAAAAAGATAGGAGAGCGGGGACAACCCACCACTCTTAGGCAGGCAAATTAAGGATGAGCTCAATTTGACCTCATTCCTTACCCCCGTATCATTCACTGTATATTACTATGCATTACAAGTAGTGTCTTTTTTTGTCCACAGCTTTACCCTACCCCTTATATTAAAGGTTAAGTGACCCAGCGTCAAGGCACTGAATTTGAGGGGAGGAATTAGCTATCTGCTGCTGTGCTCTACCACAGGGGAAGGGTGGCAGAACATATCCTGTATCTGGAAGAGGGAGTATATTGATATTTTTACCCTTCTCGCTCTTAAACTCTTTAAAGCGAAACTCCAGTCAAAAAAGGTTTAGTACGTTGCTTCCCCTATTATGATTAGTGGCATAAGTAGTTTGAGAGGACTTAACCCCATGCAGATGCTGTGGAATGGCATAAAGCTTAATACCTCTTGAATTACATTGGGGCCATCTTCCCACACACCTGATAGTCCTGCTTACACATGAGAATTTAGGGGGTTCTGTGAAGAGGTCACAAGAGAGGGAAGTAGAGGGGGCAAGAGAGGGATAAACAGTGTGCAAGAGAGGGAAAAAGATGGGGCAAGAGAGGGCCGAAGAGGGTGCAAGAGAGGGCCGAAGAGGGTGCAAGAGAGGGAACAACAGGGCACAGGATGGGACAAGAGATGGCACAAGAGGGCACAAGATGGACAAAGAGAGGGCAGAAAAGGGCACAAGAGAGTGAAGAAAGGGAGTGAGAGAAGAGAGAACAGGGTGCAAGAGAGGCAGAACAGGGCACAAGAGAGGGAAGAACATGGTGCAATAGCGAGTGGAAGAGGGTGCAAGAGAGGGCAGAAAAGGGTGCAAGAGAGGGCAGAAGAGAGTGCAAGAGAGGAAAGAACAGGGCACAAGAGAGAGCAAAAGAGGGTGCAAGAGAGGGAGGAACAGGGCACAAGATGGTACAAGAAAGGGCAGGAGAGGGTGCAAGAGAGGGAAGAATAGGGCACAAGATGGAGCAAGAGAGGACGCAAGAGAAAGCAAAACAGTATGTAGGAGGGGCACAAGATGGGGCAAGAGAGGGCAGAAAAGAGCACAAGAGAGGGCAGAAGAGGGCACAAGAGAGGGCGGTACAGGACATATGAGCAGGCAGAAGAGGGCGCAGGAGGGGGCAGAAAAGGGCTCA
This sequence comes from Gastrophryne carolinensis, assembly GCA_027917425.1. Lineage (NCBI taxonomy): Eukaryota > Metazoa > Chordata > Amphibia > Anura > Microhylidae > Gastrophryne > Gastrophryne carolinensis. The sequence continues at coordinate 307,958,453 of CM051236.1, read as the reverse complement.
AGAGAGGACAGAACAGGGTACAGGAGGGGGAAGAGCAGGGTGCAAGAGAAGGAAGAAGAGGGTGCAAGATGGGGCAAAGGAGGGTGCAAAAGAGGACAGAACAGGATGAAGGAGGGGTCAGTACAGGGCGCAGGAGGAGGCAGAACATGGTGCAGGAGGGGGCAGAAAAGGGCACAAGAGAGGGCAAAACAGGATTTAGGAGGGGCAGAAAGGGCACAAGAGAGGACAGAACAGGATGTAGGAGGGGGTAGAACAGGCCACAAGAAAAGGCAGAAGAGGGTGCAAGAGAGGACAGAACAGGATGCAGGAGGGGGTAGAACACGGAGCAAGAGAGGGCAGAAGAGGGCACAAGAGAGGGAAGAACAGAGCGCAAGAGAGGGCAGTAGAGGGGGCAAGAGAGGGAAGCACAGGTCACAATATGGGGCAGAACAGGGGGCAAGAAGGGCAGAACGGGGCGCAAGATGGGGCAAAACAGGGCGCAAGAGAGGGCAGAACAGGGAACAAGAAGAAGAAGGGAAGAAGAGGATGCAAGATGGAGCAGAAGAGGGCGCAAGAGAAGAGCTTCAGGCAAGCTCCTGACATATAGAGCAGCATGATGTAGCGGTGGAAGGTGGCCTCGGGGTGGGGAGGGCAGCTTGTGGATAGCCGGCTTTCTGAAGTGGATGAAGCCGCAGCACTGGTCTACACCAACACGGCCATCCCATCACTGAGGACACACGCAGCGCCAGCGTCAGCTGATGGGAGGGGGAACATTGTGTGCCGGCTGAAAAAAAGGTGGGGCTGTAACAGCTGGAGGGGGGCCAGCTAGGAAGGCTATTTTGGGGACGTTGGTATGCTGTATTTTCCTCCCCACTAATGAGGAACTTAACCTTACTGGAGATATTCCATATTGTGGTTGCTTTTCCTTTCCACTGATGAGGAACTTAACCTTACTGGAGATGTTCTCTGTTATGGTTGCTTTGACCCTATGGGGGCATAATTTTTAGAAAACAAATCAGTGAAAATTCATTCAGACTACATGGCGGTAGTATTAGCCATTATTAGCCATTAATACACAGACTACAGCCTCCTCCACAGTAGGGAGTCAGTTGAGACAGTATGTTTTGTAGTGTCTGCGGCACAATATTTTGTTTAAGGCAGTTCATGTACCAGGCAAGTTTAACAGGGTGGCAGATGCTTAATCTCATTTCTAGTGCATTCAGGGCATTAGCATCCAATGCCAGTGAGGATGAAGAGATGTGTCCAGAGTGTGTGTGGAAAATCATCTAGTGTGTATGTAGATACTGGTTTGGTGGTTGTTGGCTTCAAGCACCTGTTCTTCCTATGAAAAAGAATGGGAACAGTGGGAAGAAGGTATACTGGGGGTCAAAGTATCAAGGGGGAGTTGGTCTTGTGGTTTGTTAGGAGTCTGTTCGAAAGAGGTGAGTCACTTTCCTCCATCAGTAGCAAATTGGCATTAAATTAAAGGAGTGGTTTTATTAAGAACTTGGTGAAACAGTCATCAAGGGTTGGAAGGAGGATCATGTGGAGGTCAACAAACAGATGCTGGTTTGATGGGACATACAGTCGTCAGTTTGCAACCATAAACTAGGATAAAGGTAAATTAGTGGCCTAGCACATCGAATTGTAGGTGAAAAGGATGTTTTTTGGATGCAATGGTGTACATTTAAATGATGTGGGCCAGGATCAATTTAACCTGCTCTTGCAGACTAACCAAACAGCAGCTACCAATGTTGCCTGTGCTGTGGCAGGGTATGATGGGCTTAATAACCTTAACTAAGTGAACTGTAAGGCATAAAATCCATGAATTCCTACAAGTTAGAGATTATAATTATTATTATAATGTGGGGCAGTTATGGCCTAAAAGTAAGGGAAGTGAGCTTATGGCCGGAAGCTGACAGGTTACATTGCCAGCCAAGGAACATGACTGAATTGCCCTTGAGCAAGGTACCTAACCCCCAATTGCTCCCCGGGCGCTGAGTTCAGGGCAGCCCACTGCCACAGGCACGTGTCTACTTCAATGCCCCTTAGTGTGTTTTTCACCTGTGTGTAGTCACTAATAATGTGTTTATTCAAGGTGTGTTCATGGGAATGTGTTGTTCACAAGTACACAGATGGGAAAATGCGGAGGAAGAATTCCATGTGTGCATTAGCACCCAATGACCACTATTAATATTACTTTTACTAGATAAAGTAATTGTTTGTGGTTTGCCTTATTCTCGAAGACAGTATTCCTCTACTACCAAATTTTAAATGCAAATAGTTTATATTGTAGATGTAGAACATGTCTAATATTTGTCAACTTGGGTTCCTCTGTCATATTGTTGCATGCAAAGTCTCAGAATACTATTTGAAAAACTAGTTACTGTTACTACAAATTTTAAAATTACCATTATCCAGGTGTAGCTCTGTTTTAAATGTACCTGCAGGGTCGTATTATTAAGGATTTTTGCTGCCCTAGGCACTTTTTGATAACCCAACCCACCCCTATAGCATGTTTTGTTATATAACATTACATACACAGTATTGGTAGTAATAGTAGACTAATTTATATATTGTCGAATGCAAGCATAGAGACTATAGGGTTGATTCATGGTCTGTGCGAAATGATCTTGCATGCTCTTAGATGCATGATTCATGGCTGCTTGCGCACACCCTGGCGAAGTGTCTGCACGACACGTAACGCGTAGGTGGCGGCTGCGACGGGGGACCCCTGGTGACATGGTTAAGTAGTACTGTCTTTACTGTTTACATTCTTTGTTATTGTTTGTTACTTTATTGCTGAATGCCCCAACTGTTGTTAATCTTCCCAGTTCCTTCACATGCGTGGTTTTGTTGTCATATATTGGCACTTATTGTTTTAGCTTAAGGCTATTAATAGAGCCTAGTTTTTATTGCTATTTTGCACACACCATTTGTTTTTTGCACATATACTCAGCACTTTAGCGTCTTTATCACATGCAGACTGTTTTGCACTCACATTTTTTCATACAAATATCTATTTAACACACGTAATTTCCTCATCCTCAGCATTTTGGGTACATTCAGAGCGTGATTTACACAATTTATTGTGTACATTTATATAGTGATAACATTGATATCTACATGCAATAGTCACCGTGTTTGGGATACCCCTGTTTGTGTTTTGTGTTTTTTAAAATTGTGTGTATGTCTTATAAGGTGTCTTTTTGATGTACTTGGTATTTATTAAAATTATATCTTTCATATTTTTTACATTCAGTGTGCGGCCTTGTGTGGGGGTTGGAGGGAGTAGTCTAGATTCCCTCATCTTGTTGTTGTGCTTGCGCACACCAGGCAACACATGTGAAGGGCACCAAATGGCAAGAGCTTGGGAGAAGCATAATTTGCACCTGCTGTTTTGAAGCGCAAATGGCCCTGCCCAAGCGCTTAACTGCTCCTGAAGGATACTGATTCTCCATAGCGATTTGATCTCTCCAGCTTCTGTGTTTTCTATGAAGATCTATTTGCCATTTCGGAATGTATTGTCTGGAGAACCTATGTTTTCCATTTTTGGGTTGTTTTTTAGGGTTTTTAACCCATAATGTTTTTTGTCCATAATGTGTTTTTGGAAAAAAATAAGCCTGTTACTCATTGGAATCTGCAGTTTCCTCCACGTGTTTGCTGTAAGAAATTTACTCTTCAAATTGCCACATTTGCGCACGCTTTGCTGCCGTCTAAACATACCATCAAGCAGGTGCCAGAGACAGTTTGGTGCACAAAAAGGACGCTAGTGGAAAATTTCATGCGCAAATTGGTGCAACGGCAAACGCTAGTAAGCAAATTGATTCTAAAGCGAACGTGCATCCCATTTTGACAGCTATGAATCAGGTGGAAGCCCAAGTGCAACCTGAGGAGCCAAATAGCGTGCAAAAACTCACCAGCGCTCTGACCATAAACCAACCCTTATGTATTCATTTTAAATAGTCAGATTAGGTGTTTTTAAACAACTATGTTGGTAGGCGATACAATATAGAAAAAAAGCAGATAAAGAAAAATATTGATGTGGATAGAAGTAAAAGTTATTTAGTAAAGGACAGGAGGAGAAAGAGTAAGGAAGCTGGTAAGAGAAAAAACAAGGAGTAAAGGAAGGAGGGAGAGAGAGGGTAGAGATCAAACAAAGAGGGAAGAAGGAGGAATGGAGAGAAGTAGAGAAGAAAAAGTATAAGAAAAGTACTGACCTATGATACTGGTGGAGCCTCTATCTCAGAAACCCCACCGGCAACTGGCATCCAGACAAGGGTAATGAGGGGGGAAACAGAGATTTTATACCACAGAAGCAGAGCCTCTCCCCAATGTGACTCATATGTCAGTGGAGGGGAGGGTCATAGTGGGCGATACCCCAAGAAATCTTCCTCTATACCCCTCCAGAGGCTCCATTCCTGAATTTTAAAAACCACGCTCCTTGGCTCACGGCTATTACTCCAGGATGGCCACGGCAGTGGCTGTGTTAGATGCCATTGAATATGTCAGCAAAGGACCAAGAGGACATCAGTTGGTGGGGGACAGATGTTAGGAAACACAAAGCTGTAAGGATACAAGGATACTTTATATGCCAGGTACACACGTACAACGAATTATTTTTGCCAATTTTTTACACCTTTTCCATGAAGGGAAATATTGACAGCACAAAATGCAATACAAGCAATCACAATATTCCAATTTGAGCTACTCTAAAGTAATCTGTGTAAGATTTTACGTATGTTACTCTATCTAAGCATCAGCTACACGTATCTAGGAAGAGTCCACTCAGTCTTTATGAAGTGTGTTCTCTGTTAAAGCTTAACAAAACCTGTGATTTTTACTTTCCTTGGTTTTGTTTCCCACCCCAGGACATTCCAATTTGGAATACCCTGCTGTGTGGATCCCCTAGATTGGCACGTGCAGACTCATCTCCTCCCAGTCCAACAGTGCCTGTGCAGGCTTCCGTCCAATCAGAGCTGCTGTCAAGCCCCAAGGGACACCCGCCTTCTAGATGAGCTTCAGCAGATGAACCTGGGACAAGACTGGGCATTGTCAGTTAAGCGGAGTCATACATAGGTAGGAAGTCCTCACAAAGCGCGACACCAAGGGAGAAGAAAAAGAAGGGTCAAGCCAGGAGGTCAGAGAGTTTTGAAGTACAAGGAAAGAGATGGTTTCAAGGTCAGAGTTAAGGCAGGTGTTGGTCAGTAGTCAGGCAATCTAGGTCAGCAATGTTGAGCGATCACAGACTAAACATCCAGCAGCACACTATATCACGGTCAGCAAGCAAGTGACCTTCCGATCTGCGGCGCCACCTCGCATCCCATCAGGCACTGTGCACGGCCCCCGATCTTGCGTCTGCGCAGTGCCCATGGCTTGTTGGGTGGTGCACAGCAGGCAGTGGCGACATCCAAAAGGTAAGTAAGGGTCATGGGGGGGATCGTCCCCTTGTCTGTCTGAAGTTCCCCTTTAAGTTGTCTAATGAAATACCAGGAATTTTGTGTCTTTGACCCTATTAATCTCCTCTCCCCCTAAGGAGATCGGGGCAGTGCCAGGTGAAGTCCTCAATCATCTCAGCCGACTTGTAGAGTTGATTACAAGATTATGGTGCACCATTTCCCTGGTTCCTCCACTGGTCCAATATTCAGCCTCATTACCATCTGTGATCAGACCAATGTCCATGGTGTCATTGGCAAATTTAAGAAATTTGACGCGTCAACTGTGGAGGTGCAATTATTATATAAGGAGAACAGAAAAAGGTAAAAGGACACAACCCTGATGGGCGCCAACATTTGGTGTACCTTTTGCTTTATAAGATTAAATAATTATTTTGTGTGGTGTGTCTTTTTGGTGAACTGGTAAGGGGTCAGTAAAAAAACATTATTAAACAGGAATAAAAAGACAGGAAAAAACACACCTGAATTTCACGGCATTGGCTTCCAAAGAGTTTTTCAGAAGAAATGTTTATGCATTTGCATATTTTATTAGCGTGTGTGAGATTATATGCCAATAAAGTATGCCAAAAAAAGGCATATAATCTACTGAATCTACTGAATCAGATGAGAGTTGCTTTACTGTCCTTAAACTTTTGTTCTGTTTTTGTAATTTCAATCTCTAATAAACTGTGGAGTGCTTTTTTAAGCTGTAACAATGGCTGGAATAGTAGACAGGGAAAGACAGGGAAAGAGTTTGCAGAAAGTCTGATGAATGCTAGGAGCTATTGGCTTGTTGCAATTCCTTGTGGAGGCCACCAACATTTGTCTGTATTGTAGTGTACCTGTTTGGTTAACTATTTACAAATGGAGAGTGCAATGTTCAAGGTGATCAACAAATATTTAGTTAGCTACTATCACTTTGTACTAAAATGTGAACCTGAATTAACAAGTTGGTGTACTTTGCATAATCTTATTGCTCATTATAGAAAACATTTTCTAATGGGGGGAAACCCCCCTCCACCACTGTGACATGTAAGTCACATGGGGGGAATTCCAGAGAGGCATCAACTCTCTGTATAAAAGCTTTGCTCCCACGGCAACTGTCACTAGTCCAAGCGGGAGACCTGGGTCCCTCTTCCCACCAGAAGCCAAAGGAGCGTTCATTAGCTGTCCCATCAACATAATTTTCAGTGATGGACAGAGGAGAAAGCTAAGTATCAGTTAATTTATAAGAAATTTGAAACTATATGTTATGTATGTTTACTTTTTAGACTGGTAAGGAGTCCCAAGGACCCCTATACCAGTTCAATGCCATTACCCACGCCACCAATAGCCATAGAGGATGAGCCCCAATGGCCAGGGTGGTGCAGAGAAGCCTGGCGGCCCAAAGTATGGGCCCGATGCTGAGAACTGGACCTGTGCTGTAGGGCATAAGGGATGGTAATGACTAGCGCTGGGAGTTGACAGTTTGGCCCTCAAGTCCGATCCATGTAATCTAGTCCCTATGTTTGAATTGCTGGATTGGTAAGCTTCAAAGGGGGAGAGGCCATGCTTTTTTTCCCTTGATTTTCTAAAATTAGGGTGGGAGGGGCTTACATGTCACAGGAGACAAGTTTTACCCAGGAAAACTCCCTCCTCCTCCTATGAAGTCTGAATTCACACGGGTTGAATCCTCATAGGCTCCTCCTTTGAGATATAAAAGCCTTCTGCCCGGCAGAAAATGTCATACCCCGTCGGTGTTCATAGCTTTATGCCCACCACCACCTAAAGGAGAAGGTGGGAGGGCCAGAAGCACCCTAAAGATGGATGCAAAGACTGGGCTTCCAGGGGTTTCCACAGTGCCCCACACAGAGCACCAAACCCATACAGAATGGCATATGGGCTAGTATACCCACAGGACCAAGGGCTGGCAGGGCGACCTCTAAGTCCTGGGTTACCAGCTCCTGGCTTCCACATGTATCTGCAGATATATGCAACTAAATCTCTGTCTTTCCACACATGTTTGTTGCTTGATATTTAGATGATGAGAGGGTTAAACTGGGCTGTAAATTAGTTCCCAGGCCCTGAATAATAATAATAATTTTGTATAAATAATAGTGATTGAGCTGCTCCCACCCCCCTTATTCATTTGAATTGCGATGAGCACAAGCAGGGGGGGATTCAGTCAATATGGATCTCTCCCTGTGAAGTGTTCTAAAGGGAGGCTGGCAGCTTCCCATGTGAGTAGCTCTCAAATATTTGACTGCATTGCATGTCCCAATTTTGGGAGCTCAGAAATAAGAGTAGGGACCACACTAAACACAGAGTGCCTTGGTGGGGCGGTGGGGCTTTCACATGTATCTGCAGATATATGCAACTAAATCTCTGTCTTTCCACACAGCTAGACATGTTTGTTGATTGATATTTAGTTGATGAGAGGGTTAAGCTGGGCAGTAAATTAGTTCCCAGGCCCTGAATAATAATAATAATTTTGTATAAATAATAGTGATTGAGCTGCTCCCACCCCCCTTTATTTACCAGCTCCTATGCCTGCTTCTTGGGCTAATTGGCTATGTGGGGGAGGAGCGTCTTCTAAATTTTTAATCAAATGTGTTAAATAAATAAATAAACATTGCTGCATGTCTTTGAGGGGAAAATGTGTTTTACTTGAACAAATTTGAGCAAATGCCATGGAGACTGGTGTTGAATGGGCCATAATGTGTTGGATGTATTGTCAGCCTTTTAGAAAAATGTTTTAGAATACAAAAAACTTCCATCATTTACCATGTACTTTACTGGTGAAGCTTGTCAGATGAGAAATGAGTATTAAAAGAAAATATTTTCTGATAATGTACATAGGCATCATTGGAAACCCTAAAAAAAATAAAATGCATGTTATTATCCTTTATTCTAGTGTCGACAAAAACAGTACAAGTAAATATAATGTAATATTGTGTATACAGAGTTTTATTTTATTTTTTTACTTTTGTTTCATATGTATTCTCTAAATCTGGGGTGGACAACCTTTTTTGGTCTAAGGGCCGCGTTGTCTTGTCCACTACAAGGGGCTGCAATAAAATGCAACCATTTATAGAAGAAAAGCTTTAAAGTGGAAATAAACCTGAGTTTTGTTGCTTGCCCTGAGGACATCCTAATTTCATCCATTACCCCATAAAAACTTACCTTTCACTGGTCCTACAGTGCATGCCTGAGCTCTCGTCCAATCAGCACTGTATGCCGTGCATGTTAATGATCAGCAATACGGCTCTGTTTACACACAGAGCTTAGCCATACCTAGCTCATCTGAATGGCTGGGTGCTGCTGGAGCATGCCTCAGCCCAGATGTGCTGGGGCCATCGATGTTTGCACCACATGGGAGCCTTAGCATTTTGTGGCAACCTGGGGGGGTTCACACAGAAGGGCATCCCTATTTGGGATGCCACAGGGAAAAGTCAGCTGCTGGCCCTTGAGTATGGTCATGTATCAGCATAATGGGTGAGGTCTGTAAGATATTCAGAACTTGCTTTAGACACCCTGGCTGTGCTTCTCCCCTCTCCTCTTGTTGCTAGGCGACATTGGACTAGCACTCCCAGACACACATGCCAATCACACATGCGTACACTCCCAAAGTGTATGCGCATACTCCCAAACATCCATGTGCGCACTCCCAAAGTACATGTGCGCACTCCCAAAAGCACATGTGAACATTCCCAAATGTCCATGCGTGCACTCCTAAATCTCATGTGCGCATTTCCAAAAATCCATACGCGCACTCCTAGACATCCATACTCCTCCATCATATAATTTAACTGTGCAGTGGACAATGGACCATCCAGGGCCATTCATCACAGGAACTATGGCATGCCCCTCCATTCACTGCAATCAAGAAGGGCATGCCATATTTCCTGTGATGAATGGAACAGGGCAATCCATCGCAGGTGCATGGAGAGCACAGACGGCTTGGCGAAGGCAGCAGCGCAGGACTAGATCACACAATCCTGTAATTGCGTGAACGCCAGACTAGCAGATATAGACTTTGGGGGACCAAAGTATGAGAGAGTGTGTGTATATATATATATATATATATATATACTTTTTTTACAGCATTTTTACACCTATTTTTTGGATGTTACCTGTGCTTTTTTTCTGTGCTTTTGACACCTACAGTAAATGTTCTGTGTGCTTAAATTCTATTTACAGACAAAATAGGGGTCCCACAAACCCCAAAGTTCCCAACCTCATATATTTAGTGGCACTACTACAATGAATCTGTGCAAAAGTACAAAAGTTTATTAATTACATATTCAAAAACATGAGTACAGACCAATAAAATCAATTAAAAAACATATAACATATATGGAGAGGGGCGAGACTATACCAATAGTGGCTGGGCCAGGGGACAACAATGATAGTAATGATAATAGTACAAATAGTAATAGTAACAGATGAAACCATAGGATGCTGCAGGATATAGTGTCAAATCTGACAGCAATAATAAAGTGTCAGTATGTGTAATTCAATAATGATAGTTATTACAGTATAATTTAATCCATAACCCTAAGTGCCCCTAATAACTGAATAAATAAATAAATAAATCATTAAATAAATAAATCATACACTAGTGTTACACTCCCAACAAAACTAGTATTATCCAAACAATACACAAAGGAAAGTTCATAATCACTACCAAATAACATATAAAAAGTGCTATGTGCCTTAATGCAAAAAATACTCAACATGTGAATGAATCTACCTAATTGTAGACTAAGATAAGACAGAAGGACCAGCCTGTAAGGAAGAAAAGAAAACCAGACCGCAGCAGGAGAAAAGCACTTACTGAATGATCATAGAGAAGCAGCAACCAGACCCCCAGCCAGCGACAGTCTCAGCCCCACCGTCACAGCCGACGCGTTCCGTGACGTCACACGCGTCACTTCATCAGGGCATGCCCTGTTGACATGCCCTGATGAAGTGACGCGTGTGACGTCACGGAACGCGTCGGCTGTGACGGTGGGGCTGAGACTGTCGCTGGCTGGGGGTCTGGTTGCTGCTTCTCTATGATCATTCAGTAAGTGCTTTTCTCCTGCTGCGGTCTGGTTTTCTTTTCTTCCTTACAGGCTGGTCCTTCTGTCTTATCTTAGTCTACAATTAGGTAGATTCATTCACATGTTGAGTATTTTTTGCATTAAGGCACATAGCACTTTTTATATGTTATTTGGTAGTGATTATGAACTTTCCTTTGTGTATTGTTTGGATAATACTAGTTTTGTTGGGAGTGTAACACTAGTGTATGATTTATTTATTTAATGATTTATTTATTTATTTATTCAGTTATTAGGGGCACTTAGGGTTATGGATTAAATTATACTGTAATAACTATCATTATTGAATTACACATACTGACACTTTATTATTGCTGTCAGATTTGACACTATATCCTGCAGCATCCTATGGTTTCATCTGTTACTATTACTATTTGTACTATTATCATTACTATCATTGTTGTCCCCTGGCCCAGCCACTATTGGTATAGTCTCGCCCCTCTCCATATATGTTATATGTTTTTTAATTGATTTTATTGGTCTGTACTCATGTTTTTGAATATGTAATTAATAAACTTTTGTACTTTTGCACAGATTCATTGTAGTAGTGCCACTAAATATATGAGGTTGGGAACTTTGGGGTTTGTGGGACCCCTATTTTGTCTGTAAATTGGTCCCCGGAGGGAGTTTCCTTTTCGGCCAACCTCCAGTGTTGCACACTAGCTTACCTTGTTTTTGACATAGAGTGCGGTCTTTTCTTTCATAGAATCTGCTTAAATTCTATGGCGGCAGTGTGGGGTGCTGGTACCAGGCAGAGGATCACAGGCCAAAGTGAGTTACAGCAGCTTCCTGCTGTGGCACCCTTCGATGAAGCTGGTTGATGGGCTGCTCAGCAGCGACATTGGAACCTAGTCCAGCACTCTCAGACACATATGGCTGCAATCTTAATCACACATGCATGCACTCCAAAAGTGTATGCGCGTACACTCAAACATCCACGCACATACTCCCAAACATCCACGTACATACTCCCAAACATCCATGCACGCACTTCCAATGTGCATCTTCGCACTCCCAAACACACATGCGCGCACTCCTAAATCTTATGTGCACACTCCAAAATCTCATGTGCGCACTCCCAAACATCCATGCGCATGTAAGTCTGTGTTTGGGAAGCCGAACTTACAAAGTTTGGTAGGAACCCGAACTTTGCTGTTCGGGTTTGCCCATCACTATTTAAGGGGACAGGCTGGTGAGAAGGAAAATGTACTGACTCCGGTAGGTGGGGCCCCTATTACCCAGTATTGCATTTTCTTTAGTTTTCATTGTTTTTTACAGTCTTATCAGAATGCTTTCATGCTTTCCTAGCATGTTAAGTATGTTTGGAGGAGTCAATAAGCAATACCTTACACCGCATACCATGGAATTTTGGGACTCAACAGACCCGTGAGGCTCTGGATTTCTAGGTTTTGACATGAGAGCTGCTGCTGTGAGAAGGCCAATTATGATTTAGAGGTCCCAATTTGAAATAATTTAAGTAATGGGTGAGCCCCCCCTATTTGTTCTTCTTTTTTTGCATGCTTTATGATCACTGTTTTGGGATGCCCTGGCTGTCTCCTCTTAGTGCCTTGTATATTATTACATTCGGAGGAGCCTAGACACCATGCCTTGATATGGATCATGGATTGCTTTTTCATAATGGCTCTGTTGTGCTTTTTACTGGATTTGATCAAATGTTGTATAGACATCTAATTTGTAAATATCTTATTTAGACATATTCAGAAAATGAATAGCGATTCACCTCAAACACAAAAGCCGGAGAGACAAATCCACCACTGCTAAGCAGTAAAGACGGGGGAGAAACATGGGGGCCATGGGTACCAGTGAAAGGTTTAGCCAGCAAAATGCACATGGAGTTAGGCCATTTCTGCATAAAAAGAGCTGAATTTCTTGCACAATGTGCAAGTTTACACAATAATTGGAAACTTGCAATCACACTTCATGCGCCGAAGCGCAAGTTTCTGCATGCGTCACTTGGGCCCTGATGGCAGCCCTGCAGCAATTACCTGTGACCTGATGGTCCTTGAAGGTTAATAACACAAACTACGTACAGCAGCTGCCACACAAACATGGTCTGCCTTGTCTGTGAAAGCTCTCATTAATTCAGGTCATTATATCTGTTGGAATAAATTAAAGCAGCGAAATATGGCCCAATAATAAAAAATCATATAATTATGCTGGATGCGGGAGGAGGGGTCACAGGAGGGGAGCCAGGTTTGTTTTTTTTTTTTCAATGGTAGAAAAAGGAAATCATGGGTGACAGGCTCTGTCATCCCTCATAGACTAAACCTGTCACCCCTGAATTTTTTTCCTACCAAGAGAAGAAAACCACAAGTTTGCCAGGAGAAACTGGACTACTCAGCTATTACTGTGTATTTTTTCTTGAACATATTTAGCTAGTTATCCAACTAGCTATCTAAATTCAAATTGACTTGCACACGATTCTGGTAGCAATAAATGGTAAATCCTTTGTCTATTATAAACAGGAGAAATATGAGGTTTTTATTGTATTAGCATGACTGGAGTTACTACTGTAGTTGTTGGTTGCTGCTATTGTTGTTAACATGTCATTGTACAGTATTAGAGATGAGCGAGTAGTGAAATATTCGAAATTTCGAATTTTGATTCGAATAGACCGCGTTACTCGACTACTCGACCGATTATCGAATCCCATTATAGTCTATGGGAAAAAAATGCTCGCCACTTGGAAATCTCAATTCGACCACTTGGAGGTCACCAAGTCCACCCTGAAACATCAGAAAATGATGCCAACACTGCTGGAATGCAACTGGGACAGCAGGGGAAGCATGTCTGGGTGCATATAACGCGCCCAAGTCGCACTATTACGCCACTATCACAGCCACTCAACAATACACTCCAAACACAATATAACTTCTACGTAAAGTGAGACAAGACAAGGAAACCTTCTTTCCTCTACATTGCCATGGACCCCAAGCCAAACTGTACAAAAAAGAAGAACAAAATTCTGCACCCCTTAAAATCACGTTGCCTAATGACAACCACAGATGGCATAGGCAAGGGGGAAAATAAATAGACCCCACCCCTAATTGTCATTGTGTGTGTGTGTGAGATGTGGTCAGACATGTCCTCTTGTGTCATTGTGTCACCCCAGCAGTAAGGGAAGCTTAAAGGAGGAGGTATGTTACAGTGTGTTACCCAAGCAGTAAGGGAAGCTTACAGGAGGAGGTTTGTTACAGTGTGTCACCCCAGCAGTCAGGGAAGCTTACAGGAGGAGGTTTGTTACAGTGTGTCACCCCAGCAGTAAGGGAAGCTTACAGGAGGAGGTTTGTTACAGTGTGTTACCCCAGCAGTCAGGGAAGCTTAAAGGAGGAGGTTTGTTACATTGTGTCACCCCAGCAGTCAGGGAAGCTTACAGGAGGAGGTTTGTTACATTGTGTCACCCCAGCAGTAAGGGAAGCTTACAGGAGGAGGTTTGTTACAGTGTGTCACCCCAGCAGTCAGGGAAGCTTACAGGAGGAGGTTTGTTACAGTGTGTCACCCCAGCAGTAAGGGAAGCTTACAGGAGGAGGTTTGTTACAGTGTGTCACCCCAGCAGTCGGGGAAGCTTACAGGAGGAGGTTTGTTACAGTGTGTCACTCCAGCAGTAAGGGAAGCTTACAGGAGGAGGTTTGTTACAGTGTGTTACCCCAGCAGTAAGGGAAGCTTAAAGGAGGAGGTTTGTTACATTGTGTCACCCCAGCAGTCAGGGAAGCTTACAGGAGGAGGTTTGTTACAGTGTGTCACCCCAGCAGTCAGGGAAGCTTAAGGAGGAGGTTTGTTACAGTGTGTCACCCCAGCAGTCAGGGAAGCTTACAGGAGGAGGTTTGTTACAGTGTGTCACCCCAGCAGTCGGGGAAGCTTACAGGAGGAGGTTTGTTACAGTGTGTCACTCCAGCAGTAAGGGAAGCTTACAGGAGGAGGTTTGTTACAGTGTGTCACCCCAGCAGTAAGGGAAGCTTACAGGAGGAGGTTTGTTACAGTGTGTCACCCCAGCAGTCAGGGAAGCTTACAGGAGGAGGTTTGTTACATTGTGTCACCCCAGCAGTCAGGGAAGCTTACAGGAGGAGGTTTGTTACAGTGTGTCACCCCAGCAGTCAGGGAAGCTTACAGGAGGAGGTTTGTTACATTGTGTCACCCCAGCAGTCAGGGAAGCTTACAGGAGGAGGTTTGTTACAGTGTGTCACCCCAGCAGTCAGGGAAGCTTACAGGAGGAGGTTTGTTACAGTGTGTCACCCCAGCAGTAAGGGAAGCTTAGAGCTGAGACCTCTTAAAAATTGTGTGGAGTCCCAAGAGCTGAGACCTCTTAAAAATTGTGTGGAGTCCCAAGAGCTGAGACCTCTTAAAAATTGTGTGGAGGCCCAAGAGCTGAGACCTCTTAAAAATTGTGTGGAGGCCCAAGAGCTGAGACCTCTTGAAAATTGTATTAAGGCCCAAGAGCTGAGACCTCTTAGAAATTGTGTGGAGGCCCAAGAGCTGAGACCTCTTAAAAATTGTGTGGAGGCCCAAGAGCTGAGACCTCTTAAAAATTGTGTGGAGGCCCAAGAGCTGAGACCTCTTAAAAATTGTGTGGAGGCCAAAGAGCTGAGACCTCTCAAACATTGTGTGGAGTCCCAAGAGCTGAGACCTTTTAAAAATTGTGTGGAGTCCCAAGAGCTGAGACCTCTTGAAAATTGTGTGGAGGCCCAAGAGCTGAGACCTCTTAAAAATTGTGTGGAGTCCCAAGAGCTGAGACCTCTTAAAAATTGTGTGGAGTCCCAAGAGCTGAGACCTCTCAAACATTGTGTGGAGGCCCAAGAGCTGAGACCTCTTGAAAATTGTGTGGAGTCCCAAGAGCTGAGACCTCTTAAAAATTGTGTGGAGGCCCAAGATATATATGGTGGTAAATGTGATATTCTGAGCTTCTGGGGCCCTGCCTGCCTACATATGGGCTATATACTGTTCAGCATAGTAGCCCTAATAAGGGCTCTCAATGACTCTCTTGTCTTCTGGTAGCTGGTATATATGGTGGTAAATGCGATATTCTGAGCTTCTGGGGCCCTGCCTGCCTACATATGGGCTATATACTGTTCAACATAGTAGCCCTAATAAGGGCTCTCAATGACTCTCTTGTCTTCTGGTAGCTGGTATATATGGTGGTAAATGCAATATTCTGAGCTTCTGGGGCCCTGCCTGCCTACATATGAGCTATATACTGTTCAGCATAGTAGCCCTAATAATAAGGACTCTCAATGACTCTCTTGTCTTCTGGTAGCTGATATATATGGTGGTAAATGCGATATTCTGAGCTTCTGGGGCCCTGCCTGCCTACATATGGGCTATATACTGTTCAGCATAGTAGCCCTAATAATAAGGACTCTCAATGACTCTCTTGTCTTCTGGTAGCTGGTATATATGGTGGTAAATGCGATATTCTGAGCTTCTGGGGCCCTGCCTGCCTACATATGAGCTATATACTGTTCAGCATAGTAGCCCTAATAATAAGGACTCTCAATGACTCTCTTCTCTTCTGGTAGCTGGTATATATGGTGGTAAATGCGATATTCTGAGCTTCTGGGGCCCTGCCTGCCTACATATGGGCTATATACTGTTCAGCATAGTAGCCCTAATAAGGGCTCTCAATGACTCTCTTGTCTTCTGGTAGCTGGTATATATGGTGGTAAATGCGATATTCTGAGCTTCTGGGGCCCTGCCTGCCTACATATGGGCTATATACTGTTCAACATAGTAGCCCTAATAAGGGCTCTCAATGACTCTCTTGTCTTCTGGTAGCTGGTATATATGGTGGTAAATGCGATATTCTGAGCTTCTGGGGCCCTGCCTGCCTACATATGAGCTATATACTGTTCAACATAGTAGCCCTAATAAGGGCTCTCAATGACTCTCTTGTCTTCTGGTAGCTGGTATATATGGTGGTAAATGCGATATTCTGAGCTTCTGGGGCCCTGCCTGCCTACATATGGGCTATATACTGTTCAGCATAGTAGCCCTAATAATAAGGACTCTCAATGACTCTCTTGTCTTCTGGTAGCTGGTATATATGGTGGTAAATGCGATATTCTGAGCTTCTGGGGCCCTGCCTGCCTACATATGGGCTATATACTGTTCACCATAGTAGCCCTAATAATAAGGACTCTCAATGACTCTCTTGTCTTCTGGTAGCTGGTATATATGGTGGTAAATGCGATATTCTGAGCTTCTGGGGCCCTGCCTGCCTACATATGAGCTATATACTGTTCAGCATAGTAGCCCTAATAAGGGCTCTTAATGACTCTCTTGTCTTCTGGTAGCTGGTATATATGGTGGTAAATGCGATATTCTGAGCTTCTGGGGCCCTGCCTGCCTACATATGGGCTATATACTGTTCAGCATAGTAGCCCTAATAAGGGCTCTCAATGACTCTCTTGTCTTCTGGTAGCTGGTATATATGGTGGTAAATACGATATTCTGAGCTTCTGGGGCCCTGCCTGCCTACATATGAGCTATATACTGTTCAACATAGTAGCCCTAATAAGGGCTCTCAATGACTCTCTTGTCTTCTGGTAGCTGGTATATATGGTGGTAAATGCGATATTCTGAGCTTCTGGGGCCCTGCCTGCCTACATATGGGCTATATACTGTTCAGCATAGTAGCCCTAATAATAAGGACTCTCAATGACTCTCTTGTCTTCTGGTAGCTGGTATATATGGTGGTAAATGCGATATTCTGAGCTTCTGGGGCCCTGCCTGCCTACATATGGGCTATATACTGTTCACCATAGTAGCCCTAATAATAAGGACTCTCAATGACTCTCTTGTCTTCTGGTAGCTGGTATATATGGTGGTAAATGCGATATTCTGAGCTTCTGGGGCCCTGCCTGCCTACATATGAGCTATATACTGTTCAGCATAGTAGCCCTAATAAGGGCTCTTAATGACTCTCTTGTCTTCTGGTAGCTGGTATATATGGTGGTAAATGCGATATTCTGAGCTTCTGGGGCCCTGCCTGCCTACATATGGGCTATATACTGTTCAGCATAGTAGCCCTAATAAGGGCTCTCAATGACTCTCTTGTCTTCTGGTAGCTGGTATATATGGTGGTAAATACGATATTCTGAGCTTCTGGGGCCCTGCCTGCCTACATATGAGCTATATACTGTTCAACATAGTAGCCCTAATAAGGGCTCTCAATGACTCTCTTGTCTTCTGGTAGCTGGTATATATGGTGGTAAATGCGATATTCTGAGCTTCTGGGGCCCTGCCTGCCTACATATGGGCTATATACTGTTCAGCATAGTAGCCCTAATAATAAGGACTCTCAATGACTCTCTTGTCTTCTGGTAGCTGGTATATATGGTGGTAAATGCGATATTCTGAGCTTCTGGGGCCCTGCCTGCCTACATATGAGCTATATACTGTTCAACATAGTAGCCCTAATAAGGGCTCTCAATGACTCTCTTGTCTTCTGGTAGCTGGTATATATGGTGGTAAATGCGATATTCTGAGCTTCTGGGGCCCTGCCTGCCTACATATGAGCTATATACCGTTCAGCATAGTAGCCCTAATAATAAGGACTCTCAATGACTCTCTTGTCTTCTGGTAGCTGGTATATATGGTGGTAAAAGCGATATTCTGAGCTTCTGGGGCCCTGCCTGCCTACATATGAGCTATATACCGTTCAGCATAGTAGCCCTAATAAGGGCTCTTAATGACTCTCTTGTCTTCTGGTAGCTGGTATATATGGTGGTAAAAGCGATATTCTGAGCTTCTGGGGCCCTGCCTGCCTACATATGAGCTATATACCGTTCAGCATAGTAGCCCTAATAAGGGCTCTTAATGACTCTCTTGTCTTCTGGTAGCTGGTATATATGGTGGTAAAAGCGATATTCTGAGCTTCTGGGGCCCTGCCTGCCTACATATGAGCTATATACCGTTCAGCATAGTAGCCCTAATAAGGGCTCTTAATGACTCTCTTGTCTTCTGGTAGCTGGTATATATGGTGGTAAAAGCGATATTCTGAGCTTCTGGGGCCCTGCCTGCCTACATATGAGCTATATACCGTTCAGCATAGTAGCCCTAATAAGGGCTCTTAATGACTCTCTTGTCTTCTGGTAGCTGGTATATATGGTGGTAAATGCGATAATCCGAGCTTCTGGGGCCCTGCCAGCTACAGCCTGTCTTTCCCTGCTGTGAGCGTCTATCCCTCACTAAGTTCAAGCTGCTAATGCTGACGAAGAGGGAGTGCTGAGTTTTGTAGATTCGAGGTCACATGGTTTTTCCAGCCAATGCGTCTAGACACCGTTCTCGCGATGCCAGCGTCCTCCCAGGACCTGTCCCACCCCCCCTGCATGGTGATTGGTGTAAAAAACGCGCCAGGGAAGGTGTGAGGGGAAACGAATTGTGAGTGCGCCATCGCCGCTGTACTCGATCGAAATCGAGTATGACGAATAGCGTAGTATTCGATCGAATACCGACTCGGTCGAATACTACTTGCTCATCTCTAGTTATCATGTTTTGGTCTATTTGTGGATTCATATATCTTTGAGTATTTTTAAACCAGTCCCTCAATACACCAAGTAGCACCGCTGCACTATAATTGTAGCTTATTGTCGCCCTTTTCTTGGCCCATATGAACTCTCTAAATTCTTTGTTTAATTCTATAATTTCTTTGTTTCTCACAAGTATAGGGAGCGTTTGCATGTAGAATAGTAGTTATATGAAAGGGTTAAGCTGGACCAGGTTTGCAGGTCTCGCTGAATCTCTCGGATTATGGGTTTAACCCTTTTGTTGCCAAGCACGTAACACCTACGTGCTGGCTTGGCTGGGCCTTAACTGCCAAGCCCGTAGGTGTTACGGGCTCGACTTTCCCCGTTGCTAGTTTAAAAAATAAAAATGAAAAATACTCACCTGACTCCTCGTTGGATCCGGCCGGGTCTCCTCTTTAATTTGGTGCCATCCGATCCCCCGGAATAGGCCGCCCCCCCCCCCCCCGCTTCGGCAGCAGCAGCTGCTAACTGTAAAAAAATAAAAATGACATTTACTTACCTGCAGTCGCGCTGCCTCCCGCCGGGTATTCTGTTCACTGGGGGGGCCTCCGATCGCCCCCCCCAGCCTCTTCCATGGCGAGGAGAGGGCAGAAAATGCCCTCTCCCCCCACTTCCTGGGGGCGGGGCCAGGTGACATCATTGTGATGTCACCAGCAGCCGGCATCTTAACTCCAGCACCTGAGACTATGAATCAGTCTGCTCGGTGCTTGGAGCAGAGAGCAGAGGAGGAGGAGAGGGCTGTGATCGCCCCCCCCCAGGCTCTCTCTTCCAAACACGCGAGAAGACTGTCAGCGGAGATCGCCGGGGGACACAGGATCGGAGGTGAGTAAAGTAAAAAAAAAAAATAATAAAGATCATTTTTTTTATTTATGTGTCTGTGTTTTTTTTTTTCAACATTTAACCCCTTGTGAACTGGTAAGGGGTCCATGAGACCCCTTATACCAGTTCACAAGGCTGGGGGGGTGGCAAGTCACCTGCCCTAGCGGGTGACTTGCCATTAACCCCCGGCACCCCCATTACCTGCCTCCCAAAAGCCCAGGGGGGGGCAGAAGAGCAGGCCTACAAGGCCCCATAGCTGGTCCTGGGCTGGTTACTTTGGGTAAGGGGGACCCCACGTCATTTTTCTTTTGGATTTTTAAGGGTCATAGGGACCCTATGTCATTTTTTTTTTAAGTAACACTTTGTATTCTGTCATCCAGCAGCTATAAAAGGCTTCCAGCAGGTGAGCAGAAGCCAGTGATCGCCGAGGGACACAGTGCTCCAGGATGGATGGGAGGTAAATATTAAAAAAAAAATAATAATAAAATAATTTTTTCTTTTTGCGTGTGTGTGTTTTTTTTTACATTTACCCCTTGTGAACTGGTAAGGGGTCCATGACCCCTTTACCAGTTCACAAGTCTGGGGGAGGTGGCAAGTCACCTGTGACTAGCAGGTGACTTGCCATTAACCCCTGGAACCCCCATTATCTGCCTCCCCAAAGCCCAGGGGGGGGGCAGAAGAGCCCGGGCCCACTGGCTATGCGGGCTTGTAGCCTGCAGGGCCAGGGGCCACAAAAGCTGGCCCCTGTGCCCTGTTTCTACAAGCCCTGCATAGATGGTCCCGGGCTGGTTACTTTGGGTAAGGGGGACCCATGTCAAATTTTTTTTTGGATTTTTAAGGGTTTTTAACCCTTAAAAATCTCCCCCCAAAAAATGGGGTCCCCCCCCGGGAGGGGGGACCCTATGTCATTTTTTTTCTTGATTTAATCCTTTGTAGTGTGGATGGTAGTTGTATTTTATTTGTAAATGTTATAAAATGTTATAAAGTACTTGTTTCAGTTAGGGGGGTCTCCTGGGGGGCTACCGATAAATATGTGGTACCGTTCTAATAGGTAGAAATGGGGCTTTCACATGCAATATGCTTTTCCTTAATAAAATACATTTTTTATTTAAAATAAAGGAGTCAATTTTCTAAAAATGATTTTATTTATTTATTTTTTTTACTTAATAATATTGTAAAAAACAAAATAAAATTTACAAACAAGACATTTCATGTTAAAGCCTAAACTCTGCTGCAAAAAAATATAAATATAATTTTCCTGAAAATTACAGCAAAAATCGCGCAAAACATGGCGCAAAATGGGGAAAAATGACCTGTCGACAGAGGGTGACAAAATCTCAAGTAGGCTGGCAATTAAAAGGGTTAAAAGTACCTATGCATGTTGGGTATTGTTCTGTTCAGGGGACCTTGCGCTTTCAGACTTAGCTTGTTTTTTCTGGTTTGCATATTTATATTTTAGGAAAAGGTGTTTTTTATTCAGCTTTTTTATACATTTTTTAGGGAAACCCTGCGCAACCAAAGAATTTTTTGAGGGATTAATTCCAGAAAGATGAGCCCACTACAACAAGTTGGGTACGCTTAGAAAGCTTAACGTGTACTTTCAGGGAATTTATGGTTTATGGGGGATATTCCAAATGTAAAGGGTTGTTTTGGTTGAAAAATCGCAAGGTGCGCACTTTGTCTGCAGAGCTGAAATTGTCAAGTAAAATTACCGTTACGCACATGCTTTACTTTGGGGTGTTTGGCAACTCTTCCCTTGACAGAACCTATGCATGTTGGGTGTTGTTCTGTTCGGGGGATGTTCCTTTCTCAGATTAAACTTGTTTTTTCTTGTTTGTATATAGTTTTTTTAGGAAAATGTGGCTTTGATTCTGCTTTTTTATCCTTTTTTTTGGGAAATTCTTTGCAACCAAAGAATACATTGAGGAATTACTTCCAGAAAACTATGGGCACATCAACACACCTGGTACACCTAGAAAGCTTGAGGTGTGTACTTCCAGAGAATATATAGTTTGTTGGGGTATTTCAAATGTAAAGGGTTGTTTTTCTGGTAAAACTGCAAAGTGCGCATATTGCATTGCATAGTTGTATTTTATCTGAAAATCCCCTAAAGTGCTATTTCAGTTTGGGGGAGTCTCCTGGGCAGGAAAGGGTGTCTACCTATACATATGTGGTATCGCTGTAACCGGGAGATATTGGGATTTCACACGCAATAAGATTTTATTGACAAACTTACATTTTTTATTACAAAAAAAACACTACAAATTGTAAAAAAATAGTTTTTTAAAAAAAATGTTCACATATTTCACCCAAAAATATTGAGAAAACACCTAAAAATTACAAACAAGACATTTCATGTTAAAGCCCAGACTCTGCTGAAAAAACAATATATCATTTTCCTGGGAAATCCCTAGAAATCCTTTCAAAAATCACAGTTAAACATGGGGAGCGCAAAATAGTGAAACATGGTCTGGCAACAGAGAGTGACAAATGCTGCAGGTAGGCTGGCAGCGAAAGGGTTAATATTAAGGTCATAAAGTTTTTATTGGTTTTTGGGCAGCAAAACTCCTAGATATTTTATATATTGCTTATTCCATTTGAATGGGAAGTTGTTCCCCAGTTTGGTTTTGTGCACTTACTTAGATATAAAGCAGCTGATTTTTCTAGGTTAATTGAATACCCTGTAACCACACCAAACTGGTTTATGATTTCCAGTATCCGTGGTAGTGTAGTTTTGGGATTAGCAATATATAGTAGTACATCATCTGCAAAAGGCATTATCTTTATCTCTTCTCCTCCTATTTTTATGCCCCGAAATGCGGTGTCTTTTTCTAATATTCTGAGGAGTGGGTCTATGGCTAAATTGAACAATAATGGTGACTGGGGGCATCCTTGTCTAACTCCCCTTCCCAGTGAGATGCTGTCCGTGGGTTGCCTATTAACTATTAATCGGCAGGACTGTGCTTTATATATGTATTGTATTAATGAAGTGAATGATTTGCCAAAGGCTCTTTCTGTCAGAAGAGCGTTTAGCCAAGCCCATATTTTGTCAAAGGCTTTTTCAGCATCTAGACTGAGAAGGAGGTTCTTAGAGTTAATTTTAGTAATAGCAGCTGCTAATGCTGTTCTTATACCTATCGAGATGTATTTGCCCTTAACAAAACCCAACTGGTGTTTAGTGAGCAGCTTTGGGAGGAAACGCTGTAGCTGATCCGCCATTATTTTAGATAATATATTAAAGTCCGTATTTAACAACGATATCAGCCTGAAAGATTTAACCAGCTCTGGGTCTCTGTCTGGTTTTGGTAGTAAGATTAGGGTCGATTCAAAGAAACATGTAACAGCTTGGATTTTGGTGCCGATCATCCTATTTTTCCCGTACGCTCGTGCGTTCGTATGAACTTGCGAGTGATTCTATAAGCAAATACGTTTCTATCCTAAAATGTACGTCCGTTCGTATGGCAGTTCGGGAATCAGACCTATGTCAGTTTCCATCCTGAATTTTCCGTTTCATTTCTCAGGTTGCAACATTGGTTTTGCCCTTTTTCCTTTTTTGTCTGGACGTAAATCCTTCTGATCTTGCGGCTGCGCACTACAAACTTACCTCATTAAAGTGCATTCTAAATATTTGGTCTTTTATTTTTCTTTATTTCATTCATTTTGTAGTAACCAACCATTAATGAATGCATTTGCATAAGTAAATCTTACTTTGTTTAATTTTTAGTTAACTTGCATTTTTTACTTGTGGATTTAATTTTAATATTTTGGCTTCAAATGGTACAACTTAAAATTTTGGGTGTGGTTACCCACACCCTCTACATACAGATTGCTCTCAAAAATTAAAAAACACCCAGCAACTTCAGCATGTTATGAGCCTAGAAACAGCCAAGATGGCGGCTCAGGTATTCTCGGGCAGCCTGCAAACAGAAAGGGCCTTGTGACTGTGTTGCTCTGCATTCTTTGATTTCTGACCTTTCCGTGCCCCCAGCTCTGCTGTGTCTGTGCAAAATACAGCAGTAACCCACATCCTGCACTTTATCCCGCTCTCCTCTCCTCAGTAAGTGTGATGCATCTGACCAAAGATGTGCTTAAATAATTAAACAAAGCAAAGGTAAACAACTACACCAATAAATTCAATCTAAAAATATTATTCTAGTACATCAATTTAAAAATAAATAACAAAGGACATAAGTTTCTTGAATTAACGCAAATATATTGCAAAATAAAGGTTTACATGCAAAGGACTAATTAAGGTCCACATTAAAATGCTTTTATAAGGCATACATGAATCAGGTATGCATTGCCATACAATTTATGGCCTCGGCCATGCTGATACATGCAGTTCATTGGAGCTCAAGACGCGCAGACTCCTCCACATAGCCAAAAAACCTGTTCAAGAACAGCAATCCGACTGCTAAAAGGTGTCGGCAGTGGCTTTCTTTTAAAACGTATTTAGAGGTTTGAAAACTGTTCTCTGAATCACACCTAAACACATCCGATTATCCTAAGTTTTACGTTTTGATCCTAAGTTTTAGGATTTGATCCTAAGTTTTACGTTTTGATCCTAAAATTTAGGAACGAACTTCCGATGATCGTAAGAGCATATACGAATTCGTACGTAGGCTCGTGCGAGTCGGAAATGGCCAAAAAAACAGGAAAAAATGACTAACACCCACCCAAACTTACGATTCTCGATCCGAAATCAATTAACTTTTGCTCTTTGAATCGAGGGGATTGTATAGGATTCCATAAATCTAGGCATTATTTTGTGAAATATGTCTCTGAGTGTGGGGATTTAGTAGTTTGTAAAATTCAGTCGTGTACCCATCAGGACCTGGTGTCTTTTGATTCTTTAGGTCTGTGATGGTGTTTGTTATTTCCTGATCTGTGATATATCCACCTCTAATGTGGCCCTTTGTTCCGCTGTAAGTTTTGGGAGTCTTGCTTTATTGAGTAGTTCCTGTGTTGTGGCATGGTTTGATACAGTGGCACTGTATAATTCTTTACAAAGCACTATATCTTAATTAAAGTGCGCACACAGTGATTAAAAATTAATCATGAAAATCTTTTATTGCATCAAAACAATTATATATCACTATTTACATACACAATTCATCTAAACAATCCAAAACATATGTACACTAAGCACACATCTGCTATTGCTTTTAACTAGGGATGAGCGAATCGATCCGGACGAACTCGGATTCGATCCGAATTTCATGAAAAATTCGATTCGGATCGAATCCGAATTTCCCCGTGCTTCGATCGCTCGAAGTTTTCCTTTAACATCCATTCATTTACATTACAGGCATTCTAAGATGGCGGACGGGACATGTCCAGACATCTACCCCACTCCAGTGCATACTGGGGCAGTCACATGCAGCCTATCAGCAGCCAGCAAGCCCGGTGACGTCACGGCGCTATTTAAGGCGGCGGACATCTTGCTTTTCCTCATTTCTCTATTGCATTTTTGAGAGACAGGACACTGCTGTAGTCAGGGAGAGACAGTTAGAGAGCCAGGGACAGGCAGGAGACAGGCAGGAGACAGGCAGGAAGTCAGCGAGAAGCAGGGAAAGTTAGGAAAAATCGGAGGCAGTCACAGGAAGATATTTTTTTTTTTCATCCAGCCTGAGTGTTACTGGCTGGCTGACTGGCTTTGTTAGCTGTTTCAGGCTGCTTATACACTTTTGATGTTGTGCATATATACTGAACTGATCTCAAGTCTGCTGTGGGAACATTACCACTTTGTAAAATCTCATTAGCCTCTGTATTTACTCTAAGCTGCACACTTATTTAAAGTAATTTGGCCTGTTGGAGCCTGCTTATCCACTATTGCTGTGCATATATACTGATCTCAGGTCTGCTGTGGGGCATCCCATTCTGTAACATACCATTAGCCTCTGTATCTCCTCTAAGCTGCACACTTATTTAAAGTAATTTGTCCTGTTGGAGCCTGCTTATCCACTGTTGCTGTGCATATATACTGATCTCAGGTCTGCTGGGGGGCATCCCATTCTGTAACATTCCATTAGCCTCTGTATTTACTCTAGGCTGCACACTTATTTAAAGTAATTTGGCCTGTTTGAGCCTGCTTAGACACTTTTACTGTGCATATATACTGATCTCAGGTCTGCTGTGCGGCATCCCATTCTGTAACATACCATTAGCCTCTGTATTTACTCTAAGCTGCACACTTATTTAAAGTAATTTGGCCTGTTTGATCCTGCTTAGA
Source organism: Gastrophryne carolinensis (assembly GCA_027917425.1). Classification (NCBI taxonomy): domain Eukaryota; kingdom Metazoa; phylum Chordata; class Amphibia; order Anura; family Microhylidae; genus Gastrophryne; species Gastrophryne carolinensis. The sequence continues at coordinate 307,932,364 of CM051236.1, read as the reverse complement.
CACTTTTACTATGCATATATACTGATCTCAGGTCTGCTGTGGGGGCATCCCATTCTGTAACATACCATTAGTCTCTGTATCTCCTCTAAGCTGCACACTTATTTAAAGTAATTTGGCCTGTTGGAGCCTACTTATCCACTGTTGCTGTGCATATATACTGATCTCAGGTCTGCTGTGGGGCATCCCATTCTGTAACATACCATTAGCCTCTGTATCTCCTCTAAGCTGCACACTTATTTAAAGTAATTTGGCCTGTTGGAGCCTGCTTATCCACTGTTGCTGTGCATATTTACTGATCTCAGGTCTGCTGTGGGGCATCCCATTCTGTAACATCCCATTAGCTTCTGTATTTACTCTAAGCTGCACACTTATTTAAAGTAATTTGGCCTGTTTGAGCCTGCTTAGACACTTTTACTGTGCATATATACTGATCTCAGGTCTGCTGTGGGGCATCCCATTCTGTAACATCCCATTAGCCTCTGTATTTACTCTAAGCTGCACACTTATTTAAAGTAATTTGGCCTGTTTGAGCCTGCTTAGACACTTTTACTGTGCATATATACTGATCTCAGGTCTGCTGTGGGGGCATCCAATTCTGTAACTTCCCATTAGCCTCTGTATTTACTCTAAGCTGCACACTTATTTAAAGTAATTTGGCCTGTTTGAGCCTGCTTATCCACTGTTGCTGTGCATATATACTGATCTCAAGTCTGCTGTGGGGCATCCCATTCTGTAACATACCATTAGCCTCTGTATCTCCTCTAAGCTGCACACTTATTTAAAGTAATTTGGCCTGTTGGAGCCTGCTTATCCACTGTTGCTGTGCATATATACTGATCTCAGGTCTGCTGTGGGGCATCCCATTCTGTAACATCCCATTAGCCTCTGTATCTCCTCTAAGCTGCACACTTATTTAAAGTAATTTGGCCTGTTGGAGCCTGCTTATCCACTGTTGCTGTGCATATATACTGATCTCAGGTCTGCTGTGGGGCATCCCATTCTGTAACATACCATTAGCCTCTGTATCTCCTCT